>JBAMJV010007105.1:0-105360 GCA_037951105.1 Echinarachnius parma
CTTTAAGGCAAACTATTGGGCAGCAACAATTTACAAAGAACTCAAATTGTAATAAAATGTTAGTTAAACAATTTTAGCGGATTTTAACAGATCATACATGTAATGTAGATAAAGGTAGATCAGACGTCAGTCTTTCGATACATAAGTCATGTATTTACCATGAAAAGGGCAACATTATAAATGTATATAATTTCCAAGTAAATACAATGCAGTCTTTGCTTGGGAGGCGAGAAAAAAGGGGTGCACATCTATGAACAGGCTCATGGGAACCTCGGATATCAGGTCCCCATAGTGAAGGGGTTAAACAAAGTTGCCATATGGCACTTCCTGTGGACTTTCAGGACCAGTCCTAGGACAAGTCCTGAATGGGTTAATAGAGGTTTTTGCTTGAAAATTAGACAAAAAACGTGGGAGGAAGTCTTAATGATTTTGGCACCTAATTTGTGAAATCACTGAGTGTTGAGGCTACTGAACGTTGGTGTACCTGTCAAATGCGTCTACTGATTTACTCATTATTTTCCTGTATACAGGGTGGCCCAGAAAAAATGGAACGGGGCACTTCCCAAAATATAGTAACACCATTAGTATGTTCATTAGAAAAGGTGTCTTTTCCAATGAAAAACGATACCAAAAACAGTCATTTTGGTCATGTAGTTTTTGTTTTAGGGCGCTGTGAGTGACACCATGTCAGGTTCCCTTTTTTGTCTATTTTACCAAGTTAGTGCCTGATAAATTGCACTTACTGCTCATCATAGAATCGAACAACGAGCAATACGCGTGCCATTGTTAGTGGGCAGGAAGTGCGATTTATCAGGCACTGACGTGGTAAAAATTGACAAAGATGGGCACCTGACTTGGTCTCACTTAAGACGTCCTACAAAAACTAATTGTCCAAAATTACTGTTTTTGGTATCATTTTTAATTGGAAAAGAGACCCTATCCTGATGGACATAGTAATTTTAAAATATATTTTGGGAAGTAAACATACAAGGGCCCCGTTGCAGAAAGAGATACAATCGTTTAGTAAGTTACAATTAATTGTAAGTCAGATCATGTGTTCTGATTGGTTGAAACGCGCACATTTTCTGACTTACAATTCATCGTAACTTACAATCGTATCTCTTTCTGCAATGGGGCCAAGATGTGACAAAAGAGAAAACAAAAATTTGTATTAAACAATTCAGTATTAAAGGGTACCACTACCCAAAAATAATATTCTTTTAAATGAAAGATAACATCCTTAGTAGTCCATTCCATCAACAAGTTCACACAAATTTGTTTTCAGAAAAGAAAAAAAAATAATTGGAAAACGCATCACCATTCTAAAGCATGTACGAAGACTACTTTGTCCAGAGCAAACGAATCGTCCGGGATTCTATTGTCTCCAAACGTACGCGTGAATAGCATTGACGCACTCGCAAATGTTTGGCCCGTACGGAACCAGGAAATAATAGTGGTTCCGTAAGTGGTGGTAATTAATTGCTTTGTTTATGAATTACACAACCCTTTGCAAAATGTTGGGTATCTATTTGATATCACAAAATGATACCAAATCATATAATTATGTGTTGTTCTTTGCCTGGTGGTCCCCTTTAACTTAGTTCATAGATCACATCCTCGTTGTATTCTGGACCAGTCCTGAATGGGTTAATAACGCAGGCGTTTGCTTGAAAAATGAGACCCCAAAATAATGGGAGGAAGTCTTAATGATTTTGGCACCTAATACATTAAATCATTGACAGTTGAGGCGACTGAACGATGGTGTACCTCTCAAAATGTATACTCGTCTACTTCAAAAATAGGATGGCGCCAAGTCGACAACCTTCTGAATTAATGCAGACGTTTTAAAAATAACAAAAAGGGGGTCAAAATCAGAAACTTCCTGGCTCTATATTAACTGATTAAAAATGTGTGTATGACTACACAGTCATGTGGTGGTGTGTTTGTAATGAAGCCTGATTATTGAACAGCCGTGCCTATATCGCCCCTCTTTATGTGTGAGGAGAACTTTCAGGGAATTTTTTGAATAATCGGAGGAAAAGAAGGGGTAGAATTGTGATTATGGTACAAATAGAAAGATAACATGAAAGGAAACTTGGTAATTATGGAAAAGGTTTTACATCCATAGATCAAACATGTACTAGTTTACACGCTAATGCTATAAATATAAATGAATTACATTTTGCAAGTGGTTGAAATCAAGATTGTTATGCCATGATCACTTATGACTTATTAGCTGCAATCATTTATAAAAGAAAATGCTGGTTTATCTCAAAAAGAAGATATATTTTAAATGAATACATTGAATTTGAAATGTTTTAGACTATTTTATTTTGTTATTGCATTGATTCTCCATAGACCCATTCCCTGAGTAATATGGGGAGTGGGGACCTGTCCTCATATGCATCTAATTACATGTGTTAAAGGGACTTAGTAACATTGTCCAAATCCTCAAAATAAAATTGTAATTCTAGCGGTTCCCTTATACCTTGTTGTATTCGTATTAACAATAAAATCACGGGACAGGTTTCGGTTTTTCAAATTTCCCTTTCGTTACAAAGATATGTATGATTGAAGTATTCAGATAAGAAAAACTCCGGGCGAGTTTTTCTTCCGTGTACAAAGTGAGTGCAGTGAGTTACTGAATATCACTTTGCATTTTCGCTCATTACTTGGCCATACAATGTCCATTTGACTTGAAATTTTCACACAATACCCTGTGGACATATGAGATAACAATAATATACATTGCATCAACCATTCATCACTTTTTGCACGTGTCAACAAAGTTACTAGATCCCTTTAAACAAACAAAAAGCTCATATTTTTGACAAAAATATTTTTCTCCACATCCTCACCAGTTTGACAGGGAGCATGGAAATTTTGTAAACAGTCTACTGTCAGAAGGAAGAAAATATGTCTGATTACTCAACTTCCTAATTATAAACTTCCCCCGAAAACTATATTGCACTTCCCCCCAAAACAAATTGTTTTTTACTTTCGACACCATCGGGGTAGATTAGTAGAACCCAAAGTCTGCTACGCATATGTGTGTGATGCCGCCCGTGCGTATTTCGTCTTTGTATGGTTTTGTAATCCATCCACGTTCTGTCTTTTTTGGGTCACACTTATTTGTTTAATTCTTTGCTTTATTTTTGTCTATTTCACATAATTTTGGGGTATAATCCCTGTCGTCTTATAAAACATAATTGTTCACTACCTTTGTCAATGGTACACATCATTTATCAGTATATAGTTTATAATCCCCATCGTCGCATCCTGCACTTCCATGAAAACTGAATAATTTTTATGCCTCCGCCAACGAAGTGGCCGGAGGCATTATGTTTTCGGGTTGTCCGTCCGTCCGTCCGTCCGTCCGTCCGTACGTCCGTCCGTACGTCCGTCCGTACGTCCGTCCGTACGTCCGTCCGTACGTCCCGTTTTCGTTCTCGCGATATCTCAAGAACCAGTTGACGGATCAATTTCAAACTTGGTATGAGTGTACATATTGGGGTGACAATGATCTGATTAGATTTTAGGGGTCATGAGGTCAAAGGTCAAGGTCACAGGACTCAATATATATGCAAAAATGCCTCGTTCTCGCGATATCTCAAGAACTGGTTGATGGATCAAATTCAAACTTGGTATTAGTGTAGATATTGGGGTGGCAATGATCTGATTAGATTTTAGGGGTCATGAGGTCAAAGGTCAAGGTCACAGGACTCGATATATATGCAAAAATGCCTCGTTCTCGCGATATCTCAAGAACTGGTTGACGGATCAAATTCAAACTTGGTATTAGTGTAGATATTGGGGTGGCAATTATCTGATTAGATTTTGGGGTTCATGAGGTTAAAGGTCAAGGTCACAGGACTCAATATATATGCAAAAATGCCTCGTTCTCGCGATATCTCAAGAACTGGTTGACGGATCAAATTCAAACTTGGTATTAGTGTAGATATTGGGGTGGCAATGATCTGATTAGATTTTGGGGTTCATGAGGACAAAGGTCAAGGTCACAGGAATCAATGTATGTGCAAAAATGCCTCGTTCTTGCGATATCTCAAGAACCGGTTGACGGATCAATTACATACTAGGTATGAGTGTACATATCGGGGTGCCACTGATCTGATTAGATTTGGGGGGTCATGAGGTCAAAAGGTCAAGGTCACATGACTCAATATGTATGCGAAAATGGCTTGTAATTGCAAAATTTCAAGAACTGAATGTCAGATTTCAATCAAACTCGGTACCTGTATCATAAAGAGTCAACGTAGCCATAAAATGTTGGGGTCATGAGGTTGAGGTCAAGGTCACGGGACTCATTATACATGCAAAAAAGCTTGTAATACCAAAATCTCAAGAACTAAATGTCAGATTTCAATCAAACTTGGTACCTGACTGTTTTTTAGGGAGCCATCAAAGATTGGGATCATATGGTCAAGGTCACAGGACTCAAAATATAAGAAAAATTAAATCAGTGCATGTTAATTTGGGCATATTAAAATCGCGTGATAGCGGAGGCATAATTTTCGATTGCGCGCAATCGAAGATCCATCTAGTTTACTCTTTAAATGTGTTTTACTTTCACCACCAGAGGGTAGATTAGTACTTAGTAGTTCTCCAGAAGTCTGCTTGGCATATGCGTGCCGCCCGTGCCTATTTCATCTGTGTAACATTTTGTAATCCAAACAAGTTCTGTTACTGTTTTGTCACACTTATTTGTTTCATTATTTGCTTTATTTATACTGGTCTATGTAACAAAGAATTCTGGGGGTATATTAAAGGTTTATATTCCCTGTCGTCATATAAAACAATTGTTTTTTTTTTACCTTTGTCAAAGGAATACACATCATTTAGCAGTATAGTTTATAATCCCTCACCTCACATCCTGCTCTTCTATGAAAACTAAATTGATTTTGTTTAACTTAAAATTTTGTGTTGCTTTTGACGCCAGCAGTTAGATTAATAGTAGTTCTCCAAAAGTCTGCCTGGCATGTGTGTGCCGCCAGTGCCTATTTGATTCATCTTTGTATTATTTTGTAATCCAGCCACGTTCTGTTTCTTTTTGTCACACTTATTTGTTTCACCCTGTTCCCTCTTATAAATCTATAATTGTCTATTTTACACATCATTTTTGGGTATATGATTATAGTTTATAATCCCTGTCGTCATATCCTGCACTTCCATGAAAACTAAATCGTTTTATATTACCTTGTTGTTGTTTACTTTCATCACCAGCGGGCATATCAGTAGAACCAAAGTTTGCCCCAAATATGTGCCACTTGTTTTGATTTCATCTTCATATTTCACTAATCCAGACATGTTCTGCCACTTTTTTGTAACACTTATTTATGTATCATACTCTTTGTTTTATAGTTGTCCATATATCTAACTCATCATTTATCGGTATGTAGTTTATAATCCTTGTCGTCGTATCTTGCACTTCCCTAAAAACTAAAACTGTTGTCTACTTTCAAACACCAGAGGGTAATAGTAACCTAAAAGTGTGTCACAGATGTCTGCCGCAGGCCTGTTTCTATTTTAGCATTTTTACTTTATCCCCCACATGCTCGTAAACAATTTTTCACACTTTATTATTCTCTTTGCTTGATCGTCAACACACATCATTTTGGTATTGATAGTTTTGATCAACTTTGTATGATTGTTGAACAAAGCATCTGTTATTATTTATAGTTTGTAATCCTCAACTAGACAAATTCATCAGATAAATTAGTTAATATCACATTTGTTTCTGTCTTTTGTTAACAAAAATGCTTAATTAAGGCCTTCCTGTTTCATTGACAGTTACAGTCAGTTTAACATGAGGACTTTAACCTCTTTGTATCAACTTTTATAGAAACATGCTTGAAATATTTAATTAAATATTTTGTCTTACATCAAGAACAGAAGTCTCCTACGTAAACAAAAACAAAAAACATTTTTCCAAAAATTATTTGTTGATTATGTATGGTATAAAAAAATTATACCATTGTAAACTGTTCACTAAATTTTAAGTTATATGACATGAATAGTCCACAATTGATCTTTTCATTTTTAATTAACGAAGAGATTTGCAACTATTACACTTTTATCTAAAATTCAGTACACCTTTCCTTCAAAGATTTTAATTAAATAAAGAATGAAATATTTCTTGTACTTATCAAATATTCTGGAAAATTCTTATATCATAATATTACTTCTTGCAATTTTTTTGAAGAAAAAAGGTTTGTTCTCCTCATTATATACATTTGTTTTGTGGTCACTTTCTCACCGAGCTTTAATAATCGCACAAGAAAATATTGACGGTCAAAAAATATAAATGTTTACATCTGCTGTCAATGGAGATTGCTTGGAGATAAGAGCGGATTATGTGATCTGGTCAATTATTTATTAATGCTTAATCCAAGAAGGAAATTTATATGGTTGGTCCAAAAATAGAAATATGGCATCTGCTATTGTATATTTATAAGCAATCAATCAATTGTTGAATGCATTCTATGATTTGTTTAGAGATAAGAGAAAGGTCACCTTTTTTGGTCTGGTCAATTACTCATTCATGCTCATAATCCCAGAAAGTAATATTGATGGTCAAAAAATAAAAATTTTACATCAGCTATTCTATATTTATAAACAGTCAATCATATTGTTGAATGCATTCTGTGATATGCTTAGATAGAATAGAGAAGGGTCACCTTTTTTGGTCTGGTCAATTACTCATTCATGCTTATTAATAATTCCAGGAGGTGATATGGATGGTCAAAAATAGAAATATTGCATCTGCTATTAATCAGATGTTGAACGCAACTGTGATATATGCTCGGAGACCTTGGAGATTAGAAAAGGTTCTCTGGGTCAGGGGGGTGTTTCACAAAGATCCTATTTTAAAGTTGAACTTAACTCTAAGTTGGACTTGCAAAGTATGGAAAGCCATTAGTTTCTTTGAATTTGTTTTTTTAAGTCTTTTTTTCAAAGGCATCAAATGTTGATTCTAAGCATTAATATTTACTTTTATCAAGGAGATTTCGAGTTCTTTATGCAACATTTATGAAAAGTCTAAAATTCTTGCTTTGTTGCCTTTGAATATGTTTTATTCCAAGGCTACAAATGGCTTTCCATAATAGATAAGTCCAACTTTAGAGTTAAGTTCAACTTAGGATCTTTGTGAAACACCCCCCTGGTCACTTGTACTCATCCATGCTAATAATCCCCCAAAAGAAATATTGAAGGTCAACAAATAAAACATCTGCTACTCTATATTTATAAACAGTCAATCATATTTTAAATACATTCTGTGACATACTTGGAGATTACAGAAGGTTCTTTATTCTTTTTGCTTACTCATCCATGCTTATAATCCCTGAAAGATATATTGATGGGTCAACAAATAGAAATATCTCATGAATAATCGGTCAAATATTGAACGCATTCTGTGATATATGCTTGGGGATTATAGAGAAGGTACTTCGGTCTCGTCAATTACTCACTCATTCATGCTTATAATCCCGGAAAGAAATATTAATGGTCAAAAAATAGAAAAATCACATCTGCTAGTATATCAACACATGCTATGATATACTTGGAGATTAGATTTATAAGTTACTTTGGTCTGGTCACTTACTCATTCATGCTCATAATCCCAGAAGGAAATACACATGTATGGCTGGTCAAAAATAGAAATTTAAAATTAGATTTGGGTATTTTAAACGCAGCAATTGTAGGAATTCCTGGCTCTATTTTGGTAATTATGCCAATTTCAAATGCAACATATGTACCAGGAGACACAGGAGAATTCGTCCATATGGGTGAACTTGGCCACCTACTTTCCAACGTACCGCTAGCGCGCACCTCACTAGCTATGCATTGCCACGTCAACGCAAGTGCTGGAAAGGTAATTACCCGTTCAGGACTGTTCCTGAAAATCCTTGGGACTGCGGTCTATAGAGCATGCATGTTACAGCAAAATCCATCAGTCTTGAATGGGTTAAATAATTGTGCAGTTCCCGATCCCTCACTTTTGATTTGCGTTGAATGTTTGAGTGTAGGTGGCTGAGTTATCTCATGTGGATACAAATAATTTGACAAAAATAATAAGGGTAAAATCCTTTATAAAGGAAATACATAATGTATGTCGTGTCCGCACCCCCCTCCAAAAAAAAAAAATAAAAAAAAAATAAATAAAATAAAATAAAATAATAATAATTATAATTATTATAATAAATAAATAAATAGAAATAAATAGAAAAATGAATAAAATAATAATGATAATTAAATTTAAAAAAATAATAAAATAAATTAATTTAAAAAATATAAATGAATATAAAAGTCATAATTCTTCTGCCTCCCCTATCAGTCTGACCACACTACGCAATTGTGTGTACCAATATGAATTATGAAATTCCATAGTAGATCATTATTCCTGTGACGGCCTACCACAGAATATGTCATTGTATGATACAATGACATATTCTGTGGTAGGCCGTGAGATTAGAGCAGATTGTGTGGCCTGGTCAATTACTCATTCATGCTTAATCCCAGAAGGAAATACGGTTGGTCAAAAATAGAAATATGGCATATATATATACATGTATGCTATAGTATTCATTTATAATTCATAAATGATCAGTAGAATTGGGTATTAACTTGGCAATAGTTGGAATTGCTGGATTAACTTGCTAACTATGCATACGTGTAGTATTATTTTTAAACCTCAGATTATTACAGACTACAAAACATTATGATTTATGACACATGACATTTGTAGACTATAAACTTCATAACACATTTTTTTGTTTTCAAATTTAATCACAACCATTAAAATACAGTGTATGTATAAAATTTGAAATATTTTGTATGATCATATCTGTAAAATTATATGTAAAGATGCTTAATTGTGTGTACAAGAAATATTAATTACTTTCAATACTTTTATAATTATATGTTGTTGAAAATGTAGAAAACAAATATCAAAATCAAATCAAATCAAATCAAATCAATTAAAACAAGCAGAATCGGATGGGGATCAAACCTATGACCTCCTGTTTACTAGACAGACTTCATAACCAGTAGACCACTAAAATTGCAAGATTTTTTTTCTAATTATGTAGTAGCACATTTGGCAACCAGCGAAAAAAAATACACGGGGGGCGGCGGGCGAATTCGCCCCCGAAATGCCCAAAAGAGCCCCCTAAAAAAAAGTAGCCCCCAAATTATTATTTTGTTTAATTTTTTTAATTTTTTCTGTTTGGATCCTGATCAAATGCTTATAAGATGATCACTTATAGCATTAGAGCTTAATAGTAGCCCCTGAAATTCGAAAAAGAGCCCGGAAATTTGTAGCCCAGGAAAAGGAGCCCCCGAAATTAAAAATATTAATTTTTTCGCTGTTCGCAACACACATTTAAATTAACACCACTCAAATTGTTTTGTATTGCTCAGCGTAATTAATGGTATGAAAATAAGCACTTTTCTGTTTTGTATACTCCTTGGATACTGTATAGCCTCTGCCAAGGGAAATGGGGGGTGGGGGCACTTTGGAAATGGGGGCTTGAGAGGTTAATTTGTTGAAAGTCAAGGATCAAAATAGTCTGATCCGACAACTGAATATGACTTCCTGGATTGTGATTCACCGAAGGCTCGGGGGTTAGGAGGGGATATACTCTGTTTAAAAGTCAACCCTGGGGCCGGAAACTTGCAGAGATTTTCTTCTCGTGTCTGTGATCCCTAGATATAGCCTAGCTCCTATAATACCCCTTTCAAGCTGCCCTGATAAATAACATTGATGAAATATAGTATATACCAATAGAATTTTCCTTACAGTGTATTTAAACAAAGGTGAAACCGACGCATGTCCACGTATGCCATTGATACTGCTGGAGAAAGTCACTCTCTCGGGCGAGCCTCGGCCGGAAGTGAAGAATTATTGCGCAATCGCTTGCTAGCTGGGTGCTTCAGTGGCCGGTACCAAATAATGACCGTTGACCAATTTCATCAGTGTTTTTCTCCCGAACCCATTCGAATGTTTACAGCGTTTCATCGGAGTCACACCGATAGAAAGAGAATTTCTCCTACTCTGGAGCAGGAGAAGTTAATCGCTTATTCATCTTCTTCTATCGGCTATTTCCCCTCATATTTGTTCTCTTTACCATTCATAGTGGCCGTTTCATCGGATGCGTCCGGACGCATCCGATGAAAATCAGGGCAGCTTGAAAGGGGTATTAAAAGATACTTCAGTATTGAAATATTGGTATGTAACATTGATTGTGCTAGTCTTTAGCTAGGTTTTGAATCCAAGTGAGATTACACTTATTAATTACAAATATGAAAGTTTTTAAAAAGGGAATCTGACGCACAGTTGAATATTAGATGCCAACGAAGCAAGAAATTATCAAAATAAGAAAACAAGTAAGGTTAGGGTTCAACCAACTTGAGTGGCCGACTAAAGTTAATATTCATATCATGTGTGTATACAGGTATCTAGATGTACTTTGAGCTTTTGGCATAATTTATTTTAAGAATTAGTAGAGAGCAGTTGTTACAGTTTACAAGAGGAATTAGTAAGAGTTGAAGTGATAGGAAGAACAGATATCTTGGTAAAATTTGTTCCAGAAGAAGATTTTGTGTTTTTTGGAAAATAAGGAAAATTTTGAAAGGTTTTAAAAGGGAATCTGACGCACGTTTGGAAATTAGATGTAAACGAAGCGAGACATCAAAACAAGAAACGAGTAAGGTTGCAAAGTTTATTATGGTCTAAGAGGACTTTGTGTTTTTCTAATTTAAACAAATTAAACGGGTTTAAAAGGGAATCTGACGCAAGTTTGAAAATTAAATGTAAACGAAGCAAGAAATTATTGAAACAAGAAAACAAGTAAGATTCGGGTTCAACCAACTTGACAGTCAGACTAATTTTGACTAAGCGAAATGAAAGGATGCATGACACAAAACAAGAAAACGAGTAAGGTTGGAGTTAAACCAACTCGAGAGGGAGACTAATTTTGACTTTGCAAAGTGTAAGGATGCGTGACTGTGTATCCAGTATGAGCTTCCTACGTGGCCGTTAGTCACTACGAGGCAGCGGGAAGTGGAATTAGATTCTCTGATAGGGCAGACTTATAAACTAACCTAGCGTATAATGTCACTTTTGTTGCTGTTGTTATTTTGTACTTTGTATTACATTCTGTATTAAACTTTCAAAAGGTGTAAGAAAGTTCAAACATTTGTAGCGGTTACAGGACATTTTTAATACAGGACACACTTAACATTTAGACACACACTTGAATTTATGTTTTTGCTTTTGGAAAAGGAAATGCCATTGTTTGGTTGCAATTTTGTTTGTCCTTTCAGAGTAACATTGACCTGCTGTTTATTTTATTACATTCACAGGCCAAAAATGTCTTCAAACTAGATAGTAAAACTTTATAAACTTTTAATAATATTTTGATAATATTTAAAAATATTATCTTTCATAGACCCCAGCCCAGAGTATTTTTGGGACCAGTCCTGCTCTCGGTAATGTTTTGCTTTTGTGAAAAGGGACGCCATTGTTTGGGTGTATGTTGTCTTCCCTGTTTTTACTAGTCGAGCGCGTCTTTACTCACATTTATAGAGCTCAAATTATCATTAAAACAAATATGAAAATTTCTTGACTTTCAAAAAAATGTGGATGCCATAATTTGGGTGTGAGTTTTTTTTTGTTTTTGGTAAAGTAACCCAGCCCTGTTGCGTCTTTAATCATATTCATAGAGCTAAAACTTCCTTCAAACAAGATATTGGGAATCTTTTTGACTTTCAGAAGAGTGGAGGCCATAGTTAGGGTGTGCGTTCTTTTTTGCTGATTTGTCTGATTATATTTTTGAAGTAGTAATTTTAAATCCCAGGATAGATGAAGAAACTTTGTGAGATGTTTCCGTCAAAAAAGGTGGGCCTCGTACGAGTTTGAAATGACTCATGCGCTCATACTTGGGGTGTGTGTAGCAGATTGTATGATAAAAAGAACAACATTTAAAAGATAAAAGTCAAGAAATGTAGAAGGACAAGTGAAAGTAAACTAAAAAGCAACTTATCATATGGTCTCACAGAAGAGACAACTCCCTTTTGCTATCTGTTGGGAAAATTGTAAAAGTATCAAAATAAGTGAAGTTAAAAGTAAAAGGCAACTCCGATCTTTATCTTGTTTCCATATCTTTCTTTTCTAAATATGAGTAAAGTAACAAAACATCTTTTAAAAGATTTGTATGTAATATTTCTTGTTTCCGTTCTCTTCTTAAATAAGTAAGGTAAAAAAAAAACATCTTTAGAAAGAATTTCATGTATCATTTCTTGTTTCCATATCCCTTTGCTTCTTAAATAAGTAACTTAAAAACATCTTTTTAATGCTCTTATTGTAACATTTCTTGTTTTCATATTTTCTCTTTTAAAATAAATTAAGTAAAACAAAACATCTCTTTGAATATTCTAATGTAGTATTTCTGTTTGCACATCTTGTTCTTCTTCCTTGTACTTCTTTTGTTTGAATAAGTGTCACACCAATTTATTAAAGGGACCTAGTAACTTTGTTGACATGTGCAAAAAGTGATGAATGGTTGATCAAATGTATATTGTTGTTATCTGATATGTCCACAGGGTATTGTGTGAAAATTTCAAGTCAAATGGATGTTATATGGCCGAGTAATGAGCAAAAATGCTAAGTGATACTCACAAACTCATTGCACTCACTTTGTACACGGTTTTCGCGATCCGTTGGATTATTTAACATCTGAAAACTTCAATCGTTTTAACGAAAGGGAAATTTGACAAACCGAAACCTGTCACATGATTTTATTGTTAATACGAATACAACAAGGCATGAGGGAACCGTTAGAATTCCAATTGTATTTTGAGGATTTGGACAATGTTACTAAGTCCCTTTAAAATGATTAAGATTAGTCCTATAGATGATGTCCCAGTGCTTTGCAGTGTTCTAGGTTCTAATAAAAAAAAGTCATCTGCCATCCCATGTTGTTTTAAACAACATTTCGATTACCATTCTAAAAATGTCTCCCCCATTATCAAAGATCATACTCACCTAGTCATCCATCATATTAAATAATGTGTATTTTTATTTTACATTTTTTCACCCATGTATACAGATTTGCTCTTATGATGTCCTGGTGCTTTACAGTGTTCTAGGTTGTAACCAAAATCATCTGCCATCCCATGTTGATTTAATTCTAAAATGTCTCCCCATTATCAAAGATCATATTAACCTAGTCATCCATTGTATTTTAATGTGTATTTTTTAAAAACATTTGTTCATCCATGTATACAGATTTGGTCCTGTGATGTCCTCGTGGATTCTGATGTTTCAATGTTATTATTTGCCATCTTATTGGATAACAAATCACTGTATGTTTACACCTGAAGTACTTTGCTCATCTCTTACTGTGGAATATGACTGGAAAACTTGTTATTATTACATATCTGGAAACTGGCAGCAACCATCAACGTTTTTCTACATTTAAATCTTCTCTTATCTGCTAAATTGTGCCTGTAGCCATAATCACATGGAATATGAGAGATTGGCTCCAATTTACTCAATATTAAAAATAAAAACAACGTCGGTGACTACTTATATGGGGCATTTTCCGTCTTTTTTATATTGATACTCGCGGTGCATCCATATTATTATCCTGGTCAATGGATACATTATTATCGTCATACAAATAATCAACCTAGCACATGCAGTGCACATTTCTTACTCACTTGGGAGAATTCCAGCCATGCAGCCACCTGAAAAGTGCAATATTGCTGAGGAACTACGTCTCAATCCTTTTGGGAACCCATTTATACTACGTGGTAGAGAGCAGCAAAGTGGATACATTTTCATTTTGAAAGCGCTATGAAATCTTATGTAATAGAACATTTCTTATGCACTTCTCTCGATACTTCTACCGAATTCCAATGGAATTTTGATAACGGATTGCGGAACTCTGGAATTCGCGAATCGCGTCCATCCTTTCTGGAAGAAGTTGTTTGAAGGTGTTGGTCATCTTCAACCATTTTATAGCACGGAAGGATACACAAATATTGTGCTGACATTCAACCAAGTGCATGATCTAGTACTTGATAATGCCACACCACGTCCATATATTGTGATATTAGCATTTGTTCTTTGGAACATTACAGACAAATGGGCTCAATTTCTGGCTGAATATTGTGCTATCAGTGATCATCCAATGGGATTCGCGATGAGTTTGAATTTACCAAAGTTGCTGTCTGTCAGATTCTGTGCTTCAATCCTGTTGAAATTAATTAAGGGATTCTAGGATTTTAGATATCGCGAACATGATTCTGTACCATTACCTGTGTGGAACTTGAAAGTGGATGTTGGACATCTTGATTGGACATCGTCAATGAATTTCATTTGCCAGCAACAAATTGTAAATCATCTGTTAAATTTGCTTTCCATGGATTGTTGATTAAAACAGACATGCTTGAATTAGCTAAATTTGTGTTTTAGCAAAATTACCTACATGTAATGGAATACCAGGCATCATACCTAAATGCTTAACTTTGCAATGAAATGTTATTTAATAAAACATTTCTAATGCGCTTCTCTCTTTACTTCTACTGTATTCCAATGGAATTTTGATAACGGATTGCGGAACTCTGGAATTCGCGAATCGCGTCCATTCTTTCTGGAAGAAGTTGGTTGAAGGTATTGGACATATTCAAGCATTTTATAGAATGGAAGGATAATACACAAATATTGCGCTGACATTCAACCAAGTACATCAGATTTTATTAGGAACATATATGTGACACTTTTTTAATGTAACATTGTAAAACATTAAACAACTTCTTAAACATCACTCAATTTGCACTTCTAAGCAAATAAAGTTGACTGGCGTCGAGAAAAAACGTTATTAATATACAGTATTTACAAGTTTTTACCAAAGTTTATGATTTGTCAACTTAAAAATCAGGTCATTTCCGAAACAGAACCTATATTGTAATAAATGTGTGTTTGCATTTCGTATGTTTGTTTGTTTGTACTGTCAAAACTTTAAACACTTATTACTGTATAATAGAGATCCCCTGTCTATGTGTATTTGTTTATTTGTCTACTCATATACACATAAATTGATCATTACGGGCTTGTGCCCAAAGCAGCGCAGTCATGATGGAGGTCACGTGTAAATGGTAATATTAAAATATGTATGTTGATCTTATATTACATATATCTGAGTTTCAATGTGTTTATTTATGGTTTGTTTGTTTTAAAAAATGTAACTGTCAGCTGAGACCTTTCCAGTCACATGTCCTCTCTTAGAATTGAATCACTTCCCTTGTGCCAAATCAAAGCTCCGCAAAATTCCCAGAATGTCCTGTGACCAATGTTTATGTGATTTTGTCATGTGTTTGTTTATTTGTTTGTTTGTTTATGTTATGATTATAAAGAAAAGGCCTTTTCAGCAACAAACCTTCCCTAAAAATCTTACAGGTCAGTGACTTCATACAAGTAATAAGCAAGGCTATGTGTTAAAATGTAGATATTACATTTTATTACCTATATCTGAGTTTCTTCATTTTTACAAGACTGTGTAACTTAATTTTTATGACTTGATACATATATTAGATTATATACCGGAGTATCTGATTTTTTATACTTTGCATTTGTTTGTGTATGTGTATTTGTTAACGTTACCGTCATCAGAAACATTTCCGTGACTTAATACAAGTATTAGAGTATATACCTGAGTATCTGATTTTCTATACTTTGCGTTTGTTTGTGTATGTGTATTTGTTTACGTTACCGTCATCAGAAACGTTTCCGTCCACGCATCCCACCGAACTTGAATCATTTCCCCCAAGCCAATTTAAACATCCTGAAAGTTCCCAGGATATCCTTATTTTAAAGTTCCACGCTGATGTTCTCCTTCAGCCGATTGCATAAAACATTGATGCATGATTAAATTGGGTTCAGGCTTTGAAATACCTGATGCTGATTGGTCAGAAGTCTACCTTGAAATGAGATTGATCATGCGTAGCATTTTCCCGCAACAGGCCCCTAATCTCGCATATCAATTTTGCCAAAATTAATCAATTTCTCAATCTTTTTGAATGCATTAGTGTACATGCTCTTGAATATGTGTGGGTATGTGTGCACATGATTATAATTTATGGCATGTAATTGGGTTTTTAACACTGATAGGAAAGTTGTGTCTACATAGAGAGAAGAAACTTGATAGATTGCAAAACAACAACATAAACAACAGAAGCTGTTGTTTGTAATAGTAATAATTTTCCTATGAAATATGTGAATTGCACAAAACAACAATAACAACAAAAGAAAATATTAGAAATAAAAACAACAACATTTAAATAACAAAATCTATTCAAGTCACAACAACATGAATACCAGAAGCTGTTGAAACTTTCTTTTGTTAGTTTGTAATAAGCAACAATATCAACAACAGTTTCAGGAACTAATTTGCTTCCGATGACCACGCAGCCAGCGCCTCATAATCCAATCACAGTCATTGTGTCGCAGGACAACAGTCATTAATTGTCAACCATCCGCTTCGTCTGGGGGCGTCATTAGACTGACCGGAAGCCGTATGACAAATGTGCGCATCCGGTCTACAAGTGGTCGTTCAAGAAGGGAAGTGAGATTATGTAACAAATGTGTCATGAATGAATACAAAATGTATAGTTTACGTTGTCATTTTAATAATTATTTATTTGTTATCATACATATACATGATACATATAACAAATGTGATATGAATGAATGCAAAAAATAAGTCTATGTTGATGTCATCACTATTTATTAATTATCATACTATAAAAGATTAAAAAAGAAAAGCCAGTTAATAGTCTAGGCCATTTCTTGGATCACAGGAAATACGAACATACATAAGTAATACATGGAGCGAATATAATCGCATTCAAACACTCATTGAAAGACCAAAGCTCGGTATTGAAACAAACATACATATATAGGTTAATTATAACACCGTGTCCGGAATCGACAACGGTCATTAATTTCCTCTTTGTCTGGGGACGTCATTAGATTGACCGGAAGCCCTACATGTATAACAAATGTGCGCATCCAGCTTACATGTATAAGTAGGCAGTCAAGAAGGGGAATGTGATTATGTATTAAAGGGGACCACCAGGCAAAGAACAACACATAATTATATGCTTTGGTACCGTTTTGTGATATCAAATTAGATACCTAACATTTTGCAAAGGGTTGTGTAATTCATAAACAAAGCAATTAATTTCCACCACTTACGGAACCACTGCTATTTCCTGGTTCCATACGGGCCAACCATTTGCGAGTGCGCCAATGCTATTCACGCGTACGTTTGTAGACAATAGATTCCCAGGCGATTCGTTCGCTCTGCACACGTTGCAATTCACCGCACACATAGCAGTCTGCGTAATTCAGACCGCATGAACGCATGCTTTAGAATGGTGATGCGTTTCCAATTTTTTTTTTTTTTTTCTGGAAAGATATTTGTGTGAACTTGTTGATGGAATGGAATACTAAAGATGTTACCTTTCTTTAATAAGAATATTATTTTTGGGTGGTGGTACCCTTTAAATACATTTTGTAGGTGTGTCATGTTTCAGGAACACCAAGAGTTTTGTTGCAGATAAAATCATTTTTTTAAAAATAATTCAGTTCAATTTGATAAAGGTTTTCAAAGCACATTTGATGCGCAGCCAAAAGGCTGAATTATACACATATGTTTACAATTTATTAAAAATACATTTACAATATTCATAAATAGACAAATTTTAGTGTGACATTAAAAAGAAAATTCTATGACATTGATAATCAGATGATATTGTCTTGAAATTGTAACTTGCCCTTTTTCAAAATGAAAAGAAAAGATTTCTCCAGAAATAAATGTGAGAATATTTGCCATTGAAGCTGGTGAAATATAAACCTACAAGGGAGAAATTGTTTGATTTTTAAAATCATGTTTGCAAAGAAAATATACCTTGATATAAAATAAGTAATTTAAAAGACTAAAACTTACATTAAATTTGTCAAAACTTGTGTGTATTGCTTTCTGCAATGAAAAGACTTCTTATACTTCATTAATAATTTAATACAGTTTATTTTTCATGGAATGTGAACTGTTTCAATTTTACAAGAAGTTGTTTAACAAATGTCCTCTTCCGGTCTACAAGAAGACATTTAATAGGGTAATTGTGATTACATAACAAGTGCGTCATATTAAAGTGTACATGTAGGTAATAAACTATCATTAATAAAATTACGTACTATTTCACGGGATGCGAATTAAACGATTATCCTGTTTCAGTTTACTAGAAGCCATTTAAAAGGGGAAAGGCGGATATGTCACAATTGTGTCACTAACATGTACTACTGTACATTGTGTACTATCATTTAATGTAGATTAACGCTGTTCTATCTTGTATTTTACCGGATACGATTGAACAAAATATCCTTTCCGAGTTTAGGGATAGTCGAGTTCTGGTATAAAGGAGAGTACAGTTTTGGTGAAACTGAATTTTAGTAACCAAAACCTGCATCAATACATTACAAACTAATAGTTATAACTAGAAAGGAACACAAAATTACAAATGACGTAGTAAAGATCATGTTATCATTCAAAAAGAGCCGTTAAAACGTAAGAGGGCGCTCTCTAAACACTCATCGGTTTAAACCATTTTGAATAAAATATTGTGCATGTGATGCTTTGTTGAAATAGTGATTAGATAGAGAAATAACCAACAACTATTTAAATACCTATTTTGTAACTTTTTGAAAAGAGGAAGCATTTTTTGAATTTTTAACAGCTGGTTCAAAATTCTCTAATAAACCTGGGGCCCCAGGTTTATTACAAATTGTTATATTTATGGATATTTCAGCCGTCTCTGAACCGATTTTGATCAAACAAAGATGATTTTATTATTGAAATATTATGCTCTTTCAAATTTTACACTCAGTTTTTCATTACCTCACACAAAAAAAAGTAGTCTCTACCAAAACTCAACTATCCCTTTAAGTGATATTAACCCATTGCAATTGTACATCTTCCATAGTACACCAAGGCCAATGATCATAAGAGCCCGCTAGCTTAGTTCCAAGCTAAGTCTAGATTTCAAATGATATGGTTTAGTGAGCAACAAACAGTTTTCCTAGTCCCCAACTAGGGTTAGGCTTCTTGTCATTTAGAAAAACTGCGTCTTTCCCTGGCTTTCACGAAATCCCGCTTTTCTAGTAAAAGGAGGGATTACGCGGGCCAGAAAATTGAGAGCATGAATGGTGCGGTTTTTTCTGAAAAGGGACGAAATTAGCGAGGCAGCGAGTGATAACAATAAACCGGATTTCGTCCCTTTTCAGAAAAAAACGCACCATTCATACTCTCAGTTTTCTGGCCCGCGTACGTAATCCCTCCTTTTACCAGAAAAGCGGGATTTCGTGAAAGCCAGGGAAAGACGCGGTTTTTCTAAATGACAAGAAGCCTTAACTAGAATTAACCCTAGTTAGCAACTAAAATATAATATGTTATAATTCTTAGCCACGTCATCAAATAATGACTTAGCATGAAATTATTATGGGGCCTGGTTTCTGTAGTGAATTCATGGGTTAACCCCATTGGCTACGGGAACCAGATCATTAGGGGAACTACTTATAAAAGAAATATGTCATGAATATGTACTATATAATAGATCATTAATTAAACTGGATATCATTTGAATACAAGTTTCCTGTTTCGATTTTACAAGAAGTCATTTAAAAGGGGAACTACCGTATTTGCCGGTGTATTACCCGCTCCGGTGTATTAACCGCATCCCTAACTTTGGGGGGTTTTCCATTAAAAAAAATAAATTTTATAGTATAATTCTTGATTTTTGGATGGTCAAAATGTGCTGTGTTGTGCTAGTGGGGATTTTCGTGCAATTTTCCCTATCTCCGTGTACAAACCGCATCCCCCTTTTCGCCGGTAATTCCGTCGGGAAAACCATGGGGTTAATACACCGACAAATACGGTACTTATAAAAGAAATATGTCATGAATATGTACTATATATATAATAGATCATTAATTAAACTGGATATCATTTGAATACAAGTTTCCTGTTTCTATTTTACAAGAAATCATTTAAAAGGGGAACTACTTATAAAAGAAATATGTTATGAATATGTACTATATAATAGATCATTAATTGGACAAGATATCATTTCAGAAGCTTTTGTTAATACTCAAAAGAAGTAATTTAAAACGGGGGATATTGTGTAAGAAGTGTGTCATGAATATGTACTATACATGTATTTTAGTTACAGTAGTGTTTTTTCTCTTGCCATGAGTTTTAATGGAATAGCTCCCTCATGTGTTGAAATTGTGTAAAGGCAAACCTACAGATAACATGCATTCTATGTTGAATCATTCTTATAAAAGGACAATTTCTTTGAAAATATTCTTTAATATTCTGTACAAGCCTATCTTCTTCTATAAAGTATGGGTAGATAGTTAGAAATGTTTTATTTTATACTTAATTGTCTATAAGTATATAAAATTATATATGAACAGCAGAGCATATCCGGTAGATAACAATTATGTGTATGATTTGAACGGCTTTATCTAAATAATCTCTTTAAAAAACATGTTTAATTCTTCTGTAAGACCCCACTTTCTGTGAAACATAGCTTGCCTTATTCAAAAGTGTTCTGAAATAAAAATGTAATTTTTCGTATGATTAATTCAAACCTTTTATGAACTTCATATACTCTCTCCTAAAAAAACAACTTCATATTTCTCCTGTAGTGCTGTAGAGTAAGATATAGTAAAACTGGAACATCCTGTTAAACATGTGACTCACTTCCACAGTTTGTTTGTTTTGATGTTCAATATATGGCACATTTTAAAAGTTGCAAGGAAATATGTATTTGAAAAATGACAGTATGCTATTCACAACATGTGTACAATTACAGTATAAAATGTTTGTTTTGTAATTGTCTGTGAAAAAAGTGAATTAATATACAACATGTTTCAAGATGGATGCATTTATGACATTTGTTAAACTGTTATCTATTACATTTGCAAAGTGAATTAATATACAACATGTTTCAAGATGGATGCATTTATGACATTTGTTAAACTGTTATCTATTACATTTGCAATCCAGGTTCCCGTAGGCAATAGTGTTATCCTTTGTCTGTGTGCCCTCGTAAATTGTCATTGATATTTAAAATATATTTTGTTATTGCATTTTAATTTGTTTTTTGTTTCTATACGCAGAAATACGCATTTGTAGCTTCCTAATAATTTAGCAAAACCCTGCACTTGTCAGTAATTAATGTTTTGAAGAAATTGGCATTTTAAGTTCTCATAATGTGTGTAAAAGTCTTATGATTGTAAAATTGATTGTTGTCGCCAATTATTGACCAAATGGTTAGAACAAAGCATCAAATAAATAAATAAATAAATAATCCTTTCAGCACTGATCCTTTCAGCACGGATCCTTTCAGCACTGCTGCTGATCAGTTTGAAATGTATACCAAAATAAATAAATAAATAAATAAATAAAATAAATCAAAGCTTATAATGAGGCCTTTCTAATGGAATGATAATCTACATTTTGATTTTTACTGACAAGTGCAGGGTTTTGCTATAGCCGGTCACATTTGGTTCAGGACTGTTTGCTTCATATGTAGTCCCCAACTACTCTAGTCCAAGTATAATATATTATTAATAATGAAAATGAGCAAAGAAAATAGGGTTTCTCCGGGATTTGAACCCGAGACCTCCAGATTACTAGACCAGTGCTCTACCAACTGAGCTAGAAAGCCCATGTGCTGGTTGTTCGTCCCTGAGACCCTTTGCAATGCTTGTGATGATCAGAAGCTATTATAAACCTAACACAAAACTTTGCTTATTTTAATTTGTATTATATATTTCTGGTCAGTTTTCCTATGTTTGAAATGATTGATAGTAATAATGAGCAGTATTCATAGAGCACTTTCATAACATAGTATATTAAAATGAAGCATGTCCCTATTGCACTGTTTTGGAGTCAGTCTTGAATGGGTTAGAGTAAATTAATTATTGTTGGAATTTGATACTCCCTTTTCCAACTCCTTTTCCAACTCCTTTTCCCAAGGAAAAAGATAATTTCAAGTTACCATTAGCCGTAATTGTTGCATGTTTTCTCTTTATTTTTTGTTTAAACAGTATGGTTTCTCAGATTAAAACTTTGTCATGCAATCGTATTCACCGATATCCTTAACGACCATTAACAAAATTAACAAATGTTGAGTACTGCTTATAATGTAGTGCTTCATTTGATTACCATTTGAAAATGATGGCCATATATGAACCACTCCCTTCCTAAAAAAAAGATATTTAATATGCCTTGGCCCATAACCATGCCTTATAAGGCCGTGTTGGATGCATAGGCTAGGTATTACAAGCAATGAGTGTTTTTTAAAGTTGCCAACTAGGGTTAGTAGAATTAACCTTAGTTTTAAACTAGTTTTAAAAGTTCACCCTTGGCAACTTAAAAAGTTCACTTATTGCTAATGCTATGGTCACAACTCAGAGCGGTGACCGAACGATTTGTAGCTTGCTTGGTCGCCGCTGGAATTTAGGCATCGCCCAATGATTTTTGGAGAAGTCGAGCAGGCTGTAGAGCCCCAGCGATGCCTGGGCGGTGCCCTGTCGATTTCCCGTCGGTTGCCGGTCGATTCTCCGCGCGGCATCCCGGCAGTGAACGACTGATGACCCACCTATTCCCGGGCGGTCTCCCACCGGCCACGGGCTGATTTTTAAGAAATCGCCCAGCGGCCGGCCGGTGATCGGCTGGTGATCGGCCGGTGATCGGCGGGGCATCTGCGGAATTTCTCACTTACCCTGTTGGGGGCTGCCTTACCTATGTCCTTCCCCCTGCCTCCTCCACACAGCCCAGGCTCCTTTTCCCCCACTTGCCCCTTGGTTTTCTTGTGTGCTTTGGGCATTTTTTCAGTGAAATAAACTTTGGATATAAATCTAGCTGTTGTCTCTTGTCATGATGATAAATGAATGAATGAATAAATGATAATAACAATAATGATAATTTAAATTTGAGTGAAAACAATACAAAATGTAATGGGAAAATTCTTTATGAAATATAGAAATACATAATGTGCCCCCCCCCCCCCCCCCCCAATCAGTCTGACTTTGTTAAACCGCTATTTCAAGTCTCTTCATTTCAAGCCTTCAACCAGTGCGTTAATTGTGTCTCAAGCATGCACTTCCCGCGAGTACTTCAACTTTGTATTTGTAAGGCTTCGCAGTAGATATGCTACTGTCACACGTGATATAATGGTCCCCTGGCTATGTCAGACATACATTGAAATTACAGACACCTCATAATTATTAACATATTATGTTCCCTACTAGACTGCACTTTGCAGTCCCCATAAGAGTTAATTCAGAGCCCACCGGGTTCCAATACGCAATGGCTTAATAGCCTAACCTAACAGTTCATCTTGAAATTAGTGCATTGTATTATTTGCAGTAACTCATTTCATAACAATTTGGTTTGACCAATTAGGCACACAAGGGGTTAATACAGGGGGGATGATAACTAAACATCATGCGCACAGGAAGTCCTTGTGATACAGCGACGCGAAGCCATACAAAACTGCTTTCCTAATTACCTGACCGGGGCTGTCTGGGATTACCTTGCGCATTAAGTGCGTCGATAAAAATAACTTGGATGATATTGATACCCGCGCACTTGAGAAGTGAGAATGGTAGTCATCTATAAAGCTTGCACCAATTAGCAAAATTGTTGGAGTAAGACAATGATGATTATTATGCAATATGCTCACAAAAGAACAATTTTTGCGTACAAAATATATATGGCGAGTTGTCCACAAATAGTGTGTTGCCATAGAAATAAATGGATGCCATAAGCTTGAAATCATGTAGTATGTTTTTGTGGGTCATTGTCTGTGTGTGTGTGTGTGTGTTTGTGTAGGTGTGTCTTCATGTGTAAGTGTGAAATATAGATCTGTAGTGTGTGGATAATGAATATTGTGCATACCTACAAATTTGAGAGTGCTAGTAGTCTAGGCTTGCACTACTACAGACGCATGGGAGTAAAAGTAGGAGGAGACATTGATAGCGAGGAGAATGATGATAGTGACTGACAATGGCAGCATTGATGGTGATGATAGTGATGATGATGATGATGATGGTGATGATGGCGATGATGATGATGATGGTGAGGATGATGATGATGATGATGATGGTGATGATGATGATGGTGATGATGATGATGATGATGGTGATGATGGCGACGATGGTGATGATGATGATGATGATGATGATGCTTGCTTGTATATGTTTGATCAAGTGTATGGGTGGAGGAGGGCAGTAGTAAGATATCTTTCATTCCTTTTGTTTTAAAGCCAGTCATCCACCAGTTTTCCTTTATTAAAATGTGTTGATTTAATGCAGTAAACAGTTGATATGCTGGTACAAAAGTATACTATATGTGTGTGCATAAACATAAAAAGTAACTGTCGGTATAGTATAAACGTATCTCACACCGCAGTAAGGACCGGTAGTTGCGCATCCTTTCCCCCTAATTAGCAGATGTGTGGGAGTACTGTAAAAAGATTAGGAGGAGGTGGCAAAGAAGTAAAAAAAACATTATTTTTTGTTAAAGAAACGTGATATAACTTACAGGGAGGGTTGATATGAGGAAAGAGCGAGTGGGCAGATGTTGGCACCTCAATTAAGAATCTGATAATTGCGTTACAGCGCTCTAAACACGCATTGCTTGGGGATTCAATCGGGTAGAAGAGAGAGAGAGTGGTTTTGCTATTACACTTTCTTGCCGTGTGATCACGTCATGTCACAAGTAGGCTGTACCATTTATATTATTAAAATCAGAAAAGTACAGCCTCATATATCGTCTGGTGAGTGAGAAAGGCTGTAGGTCCGTTTGGTGCTAAATTGAGTGGGTAGGAGAGTTCTTCACACAGATACATGTAATAACCCCACTCAATTCTGCTGATGACTGTACATTCATCAAATTCTGAAAATATTTGACCTATTTAATTTTTTTGTTTCAGTTTGAATAGGTTGGAAGCTATTTGATGGATCAATAACTATTAATCTCTTCCCTTCATAAAGATTCTGAAATCCCTGTAGACTTTGTAAAATAGCCCACCAGTGGTTATTTCTGTTTTATTTTACATATAAATTCATAAATTCATAAATGAAAGCAAGTCTGAAGCTTTTTTAAAGCATTTTTAAATATATTACTGCAATAAGCACACTATTTCTTTCTACTCTACCTGTGCCCTGCATATGCAGTGACAACCCAATACGTACCTGTCTAATAGTGATCACCTGTCTATAGCAGCCAGCATGGCTTTAGTGGTCACAATAAAATATCTCCTGCAGAAAAAAAAACAAGTGTTATTGAACCTGTCTATAAAGGTCACCTGTCTACATTGGCCACTCTTCTTGTTTTCCTCAGGTGGTCTCTATACACATGTTTTATTGTAATGCTGATAATACAGACTGTGAAAGGTCAGACATAGTTTGATAATAAAAAATAATAGATATTGCATTTTGAGATGTTTCACTTATCCATTCATTCTATACTCGCAAACCCGCAAACAAAATTTAGTATTCTGACCTACATCATATATTATATGCCCTTGACTTCATAGACAAAGACAACCATAAACGCATCAAATTCAGAAAAATATGTGACCTATATTTTTACGTTTCCAGTTTGGGGTAGTTCGGAAGCTTTTTGATGGCATATTTCGACTGATGTATGAATAAAGACAAATTTTGCGATGATTCAGTTCCCCATTAAATCTCTGAGTGCTAGAATCGACTCGACCCAGTTCTTGAAGGAACTACAGCGTCTAGATGGCCTAATTTTCACAATTCGGCCCTCTATATGTAATTTTTCCCGAAGAAAAAGAATTTGGCAGTCATTTCTCATGAAATCAATAAATTTTGGGGTAATTAGTAAATATCTAATTGTCCTGGGAACGCCCCCTTTAAATCGACAAAATGTGACATCATCTAAAGCACGGACTAATGAACTAAATTCTGTAGATGACGCGTCATGACGTAAGCCAATGAATTGTCAATCACATGTCGATCACGCTGCCGATTCCGGACCCTAAATGTGGGTGGGGCGTAAACTGGCTGCTAAGTGAGATTTGGCATCAGAAATCACTACTGTGTTTATTTTCATGGATTTTTTTTCGGCAGACCTATGTTTCAAGTCATCAACTATGGAACAAGTGTCAAAGTACGTTTTATTCTTTAGGTCCTTTATGAGACATCTACCCTCCCCACCCCAATTCATAAATGAAACCAAGTCTGAAGCTTTTTGAAAGCATTTTTAACTGATAAATAAAGACAAATTTTGAGATGATTCAGTGAGTGCCAGAATCCACTTGACACAGTTCCTTAGGCACATCTCCCCTACATAAGTTTAGCTTGGTAGGATATATCTGACTGACTTTACAATTAAATCCACTTTTATATATTGTGAACAAAATAGATCTTATTCCTTCCTGAGTTTTTATTTGAATAGCTACCCCCCCCCCCCCCCCCCCCCCATTCATCTACAATAATATAACACAAGTTCAGCTTTATACTGCCTTTACAAATCATTCCACACGTATATATTGTGTGCATTGGGGAACAAATTAAAATATATGTTTTCCTAGAGTACTGTGAATTGATTAGACAGTATTCCACGAGTCTTGTGACTCGAGTCGACTGACCTTAGCACTCATGTGGTTAATTTTGACACCAGACCCCAAACAAGATCATAATAATCTGTTCCTGTCTTCCTGACCCTTATTTAATATCTTCCTGTGTGTAAATGTTTATGTAGGTCAGTAATACATCTAGGCTTGATAGGCCAGACGTCATAAAAATTTACTGACACACTTCATATTTATTGCACTTTGAGAGTGTGTCATTGTGTATTGTATTTAAATTTGATATTAAAGGGGTAGTTCAGTTTTGGTAAAGAGGGCGCTGCACAAAATAATTTTTTTGTGAGATAATGAAAAACTGAGTGTAAAATTTTAAAGAGCATAGAATTTTAATGGCAGAATAAACTTTATTTGATAAAAATCGGTTAAGAAACGGCTGAAATATCAATAAATATATCCAGTCGGAATCAAATTTGGGCCCCAAATTTATTAGGTGATTTTTCAAAAAATTAAAAGAATTATTACACCTTTTCCAAAAAAATTAAAAGAGGTTTTTAAATAGTTGTTGATGAACTCTCTATATAATCATTATTTCAACAAAACATCACATGCATAATTTTGTATGAAAAATGATTATAACCAATGCTTTTTTAGAGAGCGCCCTCTTGTGTTTTAATGGCTCTGTTTGAATGATAACAGGCTTTTTACTTAGTCGTTTGTAATTTTCTATACCTTTCGAGCATGGTGGAGTTATAACTATTAGTTTGTAATGTTATTGTGCAGGTTTTGGTAACTAAAGCTCAGCTCTACCAAAACTACATACTAACCCAGATGTTTGCAAGATCACCACAATTATTTATGCATTGAAAAAGAATTGATTGGGATTTGAAAATGGTTCACAGGTCCACGTTCCTAATTCATTTTTTTCTGTTTTTAGTTCTGTACATGTATGTGTTCTTCTTAGTTGATACTAAGGCTGAGTCATGTCGGTAATTGTCGGAACCGGGTCCCGATAAACTTTTACCGGTCGGGAACCGGTATCCCGATATTTTTGCCGCCGGAAATTTTGGCGATCGTACGTCCAAAAAAAGGAACATAAAACGCACTGGGGGGGAGGGCCGGGAGGAAGCCCAAATAGACCATCTTCTGGAGGGAATTGTGGCATCTCTTTGGCACTCAAAGTGTAATTTTATGAGCCAAAAAACAGTGAGCAACTCGATCAATTCCCACATGCGTGTAGAAAAATGCGCCCAGGCGATGATCGCTGCCGACGCCGGCATGCAGTAATGCCAATAGCGGTCGAGCGGGCGGCAGGGCAGTAGTGTCGCCACTCGCCAGCGGCAAGCTCGGAGAGTCGGGCGATCGCGAAAGTTGGTTTGGTGGTATGAAATTGATATTTTTTTAATTTTTAATGTAACCAAACATTCTAACATGTTTTTCTTTTTCTGTCCTTTTTTAGGAATATGCCAGACGATCTCAGGCAGCAAGAGTACCACAGATTTAGATACCAGGCTCATTCAAAGCATCTGAAAACCTACAGTTTCAACCGACATTTGGGCTTTTAGAAAAATCATCTTTTATACAGTTTATATTGTTTTTATCTGCCAGTGTACAACTAGATCTTTTTAAAAGTCATAATCTTTTAATCAATTTGTTGGCCCCTTTCTTATTTGCATTTTAATAATTTTGTTGTTTGATTTGTTGGTCCAGTTCATGTGTTTGTTGATCATGACGACGACGATGAAGATAATAAGTAGTTTCATGTGCGATACCGATGATTTTAATTGTAGCCTAAATAACTTATGCGATTATATAATTATATTATATAAATTTAAAATTGTAGTTAAGTAGTTTAATATTCAAAATGACGATGGCTTGTGAACTTGTGATAATTGTGAATATTATTATTTTATCATTTTTATGATTATGAATTTATGATGATCTAGATCTTAACATGATAATGTGGTGATGCTGTTGAAAAACGTGATGTTGATAATGGCAAAAGATTGTTATAATTATAATAAACATGATTAAGTAATGAATTGGTAATGACTAATGAGTGAGTATACGATGATTATTTTGATGATGATGATGATGATGATGATAGTTTTGGCATAAAAACGCTGATGATGGTGATTGATGAGACGAAATCACGAAATGACATCAAGCATGGTGACTTTTATGGTATGATAAGGCAGCTTGATATTAGGAGATCACATAATCACGACATGGGGAACGTCGCATACTCGCATGTATAACTCTACTTTTCATGAAGGCTGGCCCCACTTATACACCCGAGGTAAGTCAGGTAAGTATAAATGTGTGACTTTTCTGGGACTGAACAATCATAATAAATTAGATTATCACCAGCAATACTAAGCTTAAGCAATACATCCCCGAGATTAATACCTACATTATTTCGATCGCCATCTATAAAGCCAAGGAAATCATTAATAGATTAGTTGATGCCGGATTAGTAAATGCATGTGGCATGCTAGCAAAGGGCGCGAAATCTCTCACAACACACGTGGCTAGCCGGCTCAGACCGGTTGACGTTGTATTGCAATTGATAAGCGTGCTGCATTTGCATTGTACATGTATATGCTAGCGCACGTAATGTACGAAGGTACCGTACACGTACCGTAACCATGCAGTTCCCGCCATATTTTGCCAACACACTCGCACTACAATTTCACCAGTTAGGTTTCTCACGTTAACTTGTAATATTTTACTATAGCCGAAGCATTGTTGGTAAGTACATGTTTGATATTACATCGTCTGTTGAATAGACTACTTTAACACTTCAAAGAAAAAGCACAGATAGTATTTTACGTTTTGTCGAATTGTGAACTTGATACGCTAAACGTTCATGACTCTCCTCTGGGTTGTTCTGCACACAATTATCACTCGTGAACAGGGGCTCGCGATTCAACGCGATTCTTCGCATGAAAATGAAAATCCTGCAAAATTTAACTTTGTGCTTTCTTTCTGGAGATGTGAAAGTAGTGTATTAGAACATAATGTAATATCAATCATGAACTTGACAACGAGGTTACGGTGATTGTGATATTTTGCTCTAATTCTAAAATGTCACGAGAAACCATATACTAGAGCACAAGAGGGGCGGGGAGAAGACGGTTTTGCACCGTTTAAGTTTATATACATTACTGCATTGTCATGTGATGTGGCACGTGACGTGTATCGTATTAATTGGGGGGGGGGGGGGGGGGGGGGGTGTGGCATGCAAAATCGCACTTACATTAAATGTTTATTGGGTGCACACTGCACACCTTATTCCTTACCTTTACATATATTGGGGAGAAAACCTTTCGCTTGCAAAGTTTGTTCAAAGTCCTTTTCAACGAACAGTCATCTGACAGAACACACAAGGATACATTCCGGAGAAAGACCTTTCACTTGCTGTATCTCATTCTCTCATGCCTTACCCATCATATATCTTTATCAAAAACTTTAAGATGTCCGTTTTCATTTTTGTTCTCACGCACTTATGCTTTATGCTTATACTCCCTTCCTTGAATTATTTCCCAAGTTGCAATCTCACACCTTCCTTCAAAGTTCTGCATGATTTATCCAATGAGAAGAAAATAAATACAAGACTTGTGTGCACGATAAAAATGAACAAAACATAGTTATTTACATCTTAATCTGTTTTGTTCATTGAAGAAGGCCAATTGATGCATTGAATCTCAAATTACTGATCAAACCTTTTAATTTTTGCGTATTCATACGTCATAATTAGACACGCACAAAGCTATTCATTATTAAGGCTTACTATTAATACGTCATTGGTAAACGCGCATATGAACGTGCGCACATGTAACTCGCTGGATTGTATAACAATAATGACTGCTATGAAAGACTAGCCCGAGACGGAAACAAAATACATGTTTTATTGAATTGAAAAACTGGCCTGTATGTGTAATAATGTTTAATAATCGATGGCGTATATATACGAGAGCGAGAGAATGAATAAGCATCTGATGATGCTAGAGAGTAGAGACGTTGAAGTATTATAATATGTAACGAACAAGATAACAAGGCAGAGCCTTTGCACTACTTGCGTTTTTACGAGAGTCGTTGATCGCGGAATCATGTCAGGTGTCCGACTGAAGTTATTCTCCGCCTCTCTCCCCCCCTCTCGCCGTATTTCCAATCCCTCTCCCCTCTCGCCGGATTTCATATCATATTATGTATGACAGCATTACTCGGCAGCTTTCCCCGACGTCCGCATAAACAGTCGGAAACGGTAGGAAAATGAAACACGCTGCATTGCATGCTGCAGCCTGCATGCAGATCAGAAGCCCCGATTCACACACACCCACATTTATTGAATAATAATCATCAATATCACACGATCTACGCACACTACATAGTTTTTGGCCACAATCGTCCGTTTACTTTTATTTCACCAAGTCATGCTCATCACGCATCAGAATCATCACTCCTCAGAATCAAAATCTTTATTCAAAAATTCCGATCATCATTTATATCATCCATTCATAGTCCTCCAATTATTCATCTTCGTACAAATTATCAGCGTGACCATATTCAAGCATTAGATAGCCGGGTTACTCATAATTAATTTGATTATGTATACTTAATATAGTATAAGAATATTTGTAATCGTATTCAATTTATTAAACTTCATTTTTTTCTCCAGTAACTGATGCCGTTTTGCCGCCCTTTTCCCTTTCTGTATTTATTTTATTTTCGATCCTAAATATAGAAAAAGGCTTTCAATCCAGTCTTAGTAATAAATGGATTATGGTTCATAACGTCATACTGCCAAATGATTTAATTAATTTATATGTCAATCATATTGCCTACATAGTACATGACTGTATTCTTAATATTTCGTTGCCCTCATTTTCCGTCAAGACCATCTCTGGACATCCGCTCAGTTTCTTTTATACTCCGTTTTCAGGTCTTTCTTGATCCCCTTGATCTGATGTGTTCTGTTACTTCTGTAAATGAAAACAAAATAAATCATGTTAGATTAGTATAACAACATGACTTACGTGAGTATGATTCCCCCAAATCATACTTGGTAAGTCTATCACTGTCAATGCCCGCCGCGCCGCGCCGCCCCGCACGCAAATTTTGATCACTTGGAATATCCGGATAGACACGGGTACGTTGCGTGGCGCGGCAACGGGCGTTGTTAGTGTCACTTCGACTATACTCACGTGTGCATGTGCGTGGCAAAAGCCTCGTTAATTACGGTGCCGAAAAACGTTAACAAAATTAAAAGTTACATCAGTTTAACAAATAAGTTATACTGCCTTTCCCATAAATAAACAGTAACCAAACATTAAGTGATAATCTTAATTTCTTTTTTAACATTTTATTTATTTATTATTTTTTTCGGGGCACCGTTTCCCGATATACCGAACCGGGTCCCGATTGAAACGGTCGGTAACCGGTGTGATCGACCGAACCGACTCAGATCTAGTTGATACATTTTAAACATTTATATTGTTTGATGTATTCATTGTTCAAGTGCAAGTTCAAAAAGCGCACTGTATTAATTTGTGTAATGCACTGCCTTGCTGAAAAGCAGACACCCTCCCCCTCCCTGCTGATGGCAGGCTTTTTACTGTGGTGAAATAAATGAACTCATACTCAGACAAGCATGTCTAAAACATGATATAATATTATATTTTATCACATGACTTAGTAAATACAGTACATGCCGCTGCGGTGTAATATTTTTCGATATACAATGGCAATATTACACCCCTGTGTTTGACAGTCAGATGATAAAACAGTTGTTCAATTTGTTGTCGGGAAAATCACAGAATATTCCTACCCTCTGGATTTCAAATGCTATTTCGTGTAGAAAATAAGTCCTTCGACTTTGTCTCGGGACTTATTTACTCTTCCCTCAATAGCATTTAAAATCCCTCGGGATGTAATATTCCGTGCTATACCCTCCACCGCCATTTAACAACAGTATAATGTCATTTCAAAACAAAACATATATTATTCATCATATATTATATATGATTCTAATAATATATGTTTTGTTTTGAAATGAGGCAATGATGTAATAAAGTTCACATTCCTGTAACCTGATATAAACCTATATTCTTAATTTTCTTTTCAATTAAGTTTTATTAACCTACCCGCATGATATATAATTTCAACATTCTATTGTTTTCATATTTTTGAAATTTAAACTGTATGCAATAAAATAACTAGCTTTAATAGGATAATTTGTAAATGTTGATTTGAAAATGATATGATATTTAATATTTAATAAAGTTAACTACTTCTCTATAAAATAATATTAACAAGTGTTAATGTAAAATAGATTTTAGCCTACCCTCATAATGATATTAGCAACCTTGAATTGTTTCATAGGGAAACAAAAACAAATACTTATACAATCAAAAACGTGCTGTAACATCGTACGTTGGCATTTGGAAATTTTAAAATGATGCAACATTTTCAAAGTTAACTACTTCTCTATAAAATAATATTAACAAGTGTTAATGTAAAATATATTTTAGCCTACCCTCATAATGATATTAGCAACCTTGAATTGTTTCATAGGAAAAAAAAACAAATACTTATACATTCAAAAACGTGCTGTTACATCATACGTTGGCATTTGGCAATGTAAAAATGATGTAATATTTTCAAAGGTTGACTATGTTCCTTTATCACACTCTAAATCAACATATTAATGTTTCAAGAGGTTGTACGTATACATACCCTCACAATATCCACTAGCAACCTTCAACTGTTTTTATAGCCAAAAATGACAAAACAAATTATGCTTAAACACAATCAAGAAATTTACCTTGATAGCGTAGTGATGTAACATTTTGAATGGCTAAATATCATCTCTAAGTCAACAAATATAATGTTTCAAAAAGTTTGATATACACTTACAATATCCAATAGCAACCTTCAAATGTTTTGATACAATCAAGATTTTGCTTTATTAGTATTGGCATTTTTTCCAATTCAAAAATGATGTAATAGTTTACGTTTTTCAACGGAAGAATATGATCTTTTGTCTATTCTAAGTCAACAAATTAAATGTTACAAAAAGTTGATCATACCCTCACAATATCCAATAGCAACCTTCAATTGTTTTGCAAAACAAATAAAAACAAACACTTATGCAATCAAGATTTTGCTGTAATGGCATTGCCATTTTTCCAACTTAAAAGTTATGTAATATAGTTTGCATTTTCCAATGGAAGAATATGATCTTTTGTCAATCCTAAATCAACAAAATAATGTTTCAAAAAGTTTAACATACCCTCACAATATCCAATAGCAACCTTCATTGTTTTCATTGCAAAACAAATAAAAACAAGCACTTAGATACAATCAAGGTCTTGAGGTAATGGCATTGCAAATTTGCCACACTAATGAGGATGCCAGTAATTAAAGTATGAAGGACTGAAGTAATGTGTTTGAGCCATACTTCTATTTAGAGTTTGTCTATACACAATCTTTCAAAGAGTATTTATACCTGAACAAATCTGACAACTGCTTTTGTGGGGAAGTTTATATGATGGTAAATCCATGAAGAATTTGTTGCCAAGTATTATATGCATTTCGTTGAATATTTGAAGGCAGTTTGGTTTGAACATTAAATTAGTTTAGAACAATTCATTGTCCATGTCCCTTGGCTAGTGATTAGCTAAGACATATGTAAAATTTTGAGACTGAGCATGGTGGCTTAGCAGTTAGAGTGTCCGGCTCATGCACAGGAGGTCCTGGGTTCGAACCCTGACCGGGTCATACCAAAGACTTTTAAAATGGTACCTTTTGCCTTCTAGCCAGGCGCGCAGCATTTATAGAATGGAGAAGGGAAAGTCAAACATGCAGATTTACCAGAGGACTAGCCCCCTTCCGTAACTTTCACTACATTGTTATAGTAGACGTGTGGCCTAGGGCTAATGAATCAGAGATAGGCGCCTCCTTATGTGCCAAATTTGGCACAGGAAGGACTTACAGTAGGTATGTAAAATCGCTAATAGGTAGTAATACAGAGTTTTCATAATCTTGAGCTCTTGTGCTCTTCATTTCACTGTTATATTTTCTGCAGCAGTTATTAGGATTAACGCAATCAAGGCTATGATTTGTGGGTTCAAAATGCATTGGCCATAGATCGCAGCCCAAGTATTGTGTACCAGTCTGGGCCCGGTGTGACAGGGATAAGTGTCCGCCCAGGGATAATTGGCAATGACGTCATTCGGACAGATTTAAAATCCTGATTTTGTCCGTTTTCGAGCCTTCATACAGATGGAGACACACATACACACTCCAACACAAACATACAGACATACACACATGCATACGGACATCAAACGAACAGTAATTTACTCAATATGTACACTTAACTCATTCATGACATTGACGCGTTTGACGTCACTCATACATCATAACTGTTTTTGTGTGTTTATTCAATAAAATGAACTTGAATAAATATAAATTGAACTGATATGCCACAAAACATTGCTTTTACACGTGACACACACACAAAACACACATTGACGGAGTGATTTTGACAGATATCCCCTGTTTTGATTTGCCCTGGACACCTGGACAATTATCCCTGCCACACCGGCCGTTGCAGAAAAGGATACAATCGATTGTACATGTACGTCAGATAATTTGCGCGTTTCAACCAATGAGATTTGTGCATTTATAACAAATGGGCCCCATTGGAGAAAGAGATACAATTGATTGTAAGTTACAATTAATTTGTAAGTCAGATCATGTGTCCTAAATGCGTAAAAACGTGCAAATCATCTGACTAACAATTAATTGTAACTTACAATCAAGTGTACAGTATCTCTTTCTGCAACGGGTTCCCTGAACAGGTTAAACTTTGTACAAGAGAACTTTTACCTTGAGTTCAAAGTTCTCAAACTAATGGCCCGGTCAGATATCAACGGATAGCGGAAACGAATGCCCAACGAATAGAAAATTTGCGAAATGAACTTATCCGGTGATGAAAGTCGTCTCCATTGCTTTATGTACAAAACATAGAACAACGTACATCACCGGACAAGGAACGGACAAGAAACGCATATGAATGGAGACGAACGGATGGAAAATTTAGCTCTTTGTTTGACGTCCGTTTGCACAATCCGTTGATATGTGACCGGACTATAATGCCTTATCCTCGACACATAACAGATCACAGGACAGCTACCAATCACTTTTAACGCAATTCTTAGGGTGAGGTTATTATTAGAAAAGTTACCGTACTGACCGGCGGAATCGCAGCAGCCGCGTAAACGCCGCATGCCAACTTTGAGCATTGAAATTGAAAAAAAAAAAAAGTGGGAGAAAAGTGCGCTAGGGAAACTGGCGACAAAAAAAAGCGGCATATTCGTGTATTAGGCCCCACCACTGCTATACTGTATACATATAATCTAAGTCCTAACCCTATATAACCCTAACTAAACCCCTAACCCTAACCCTAATTTGGTGGCTAGGTCAGATTAATGGCTATAGGTCAGATTTAGTTGCTATAGGTCAGATTTAGTGGCTATAACTTGGCTACATAAGACATACAGTATAGCAGTGGTGGGGCCTAATACACGATATTGCAAAAAAAGCGGGAATAACGATGTACCATCTCAATCAAAATGTCCGAACTGTACTCTACCGTACCTACCCCTACTTTACTGCACTGTACTGCAGAGAACCCTGTACTACTGTGCAATGCAATGCATCCATAACGCACGTAGATCGATGGCAGGCAAGCGCGGCGCTGGCAGTGGTAGTTTGTTTCGTAACTTCGAAGTTAAAAACGTATCGGATTTAGCAAATATCAGCAAAAAAGGTGAGAAACTATTCTAGGCCAGGGTAAACGTAGACAATTTGGCTTTATAATGTTTTTATCATGCAATACAATACAGTGCAATACAACAAATAGCCCCACACCTGCTGAAATGTGTTGTTTTGAGGCCGGTGAAAAGTGAAAATTTGACTATCGCCGCGTACGCGCCGCACCCCAACTTTGCGGGGTTTTTTCAAGGAAAAAGTATGCGGCGATTACGCCGGTCAGTACGGTATTCATTTTAGCAGTCTTTTTCAGTATCATAGTGGCTATAAAGGTCAAAGGCTGCAAATCACAAGATAATTACAAACAAATTGGTGGAAAATCTTCAAAGACATTTGAGACGCGAGTCATGGGACTTCAGGTTATAATTAGACTCTCTGAGACTTTTTTGTTAATCATTTCAGGGTCACATCTTCTGCAAAGTGTCCAGTCAATCATATGGTTAAAGATGAGTAGCCCCCCCCCCCCAAAAAAAAATATTCTCCAACAATTTTAATGGCCTATTCATTGTTATGGCAGACAAATCACAAGATAAATGACACATCAATTTATAAAATGATTTTAAAGACATTTGACATTGGACAATAGGTTATAATTAGAAACTGGGATTTTTTGTTACATACGTCATTCTAGGGTCACATTTGCTACAAGGTGTCCAGTCAATCATATGGTTAAAGATGAGTAGCCAATAGCAACACAAAACAAGATTCTCCAAAGTTTTGACTGGCCCTATTCATTGTTAAGGCAGGCAAATCACAAGATAAATGACACATCAGTTGATTCAACTATTTTAAAGACATTTGAGATTGGACATTAGGTTATAATTAGAAACTGGGATTTTTTGTTTAATAGTCATTCTAGGGTCAAATTTGCTACAAGGTGTCCCCGTCAATCAATCATATGCTTAAAGATGAGTATGGCCAGCTAATCGCAAGATATTTGTTGAACTACTTTTATTTTAAGACATTTGAGTTTGGACAGTAGGGTATAATTAGAAACTGAGCTTTATTGTTAGTCATCCAAGGGTCACATTTGCTGCAAGGTGTCCAGTCAATCACCTATGGTAAAGAAGATGGTAAAGAAGAGCAGAGAAAAGAGATAAGACTCTGTAGAGTACTTTTACCTGTATGAAAGCAGGGTCTATGACTAGATTCAGAACTATATATATACTTCAGTCTGGACAGGATTATCCTTATGACTCTTCCTATAGACTACACCTGCATGTATTAGACCCATTTCCTTTATCAGACATTGAAACTGCCGTAGGGTTGATACACTTCGGCCCCGTTGCAGAAAGAAATACAATCATTTGCAAGTTACAATTAATTGTAAGTCAGATCATGTGTTCTAAATGGGCAAGTCTGATTGGTTGAATCGCGCACATTTTCTGGCTTACAACTTACAATCAATTGTATCTCTTTCTGCAACGGGGCCAGAAAACCCATGGTCAGGAAATGTTGCCTGCTTAGTTCCATGCTAAGTCCAATCATACCTGAGACTTGTCTTTTGAGTCGGATATTTGTCTTGTGGATGCAGGGTCTATGACTAGATTCAGAACATTATATAAACTGCAGTCTGGACAGGATTATCCTAATAACTCTTCCTTCAGACTACACCTGCATGAACTTAACCTATTTCCTCTATCAGGCATTGAAACTGCTGTAGGGTTGATCATTGTACATCAGAAGACAGACCTATGGTCTGGAAATGATGCTAGCTTAGTTCCATGCTAAGTCCAATCGTACCTGAGACTTGTCTTTGAGTCTGATATTTGTCTTGTGGATGCAGGGTCTATGACTAGATTCAGAACAAGTCTGGACAGGATTATCCTAATAACTCTTCCATAGTCTACACCTGCATGTATTTAACCAATTTCCTTGACTGAAGACATTGAAACTGCCGTAGGGTTGATACATTGTACATCAGGGCCTATGGTCAGGAAACCTAGATTAGCTAGTTTAGTTCCATGCTAAGTCCATTTCAGATGCCGGGGGGGGGGGGGGCTGGGGGCTGGGCTAAGTAAGTGACCAGGGCCCAGAATCATGAGAAAAAAAAGCTTACCATTTTTAGTTCCATGCAAAGTCCATTTCAGATGATAGGGCTAACAGAGCTACCAACATTGAAATTCAACAATCAGGAAGATTTAGGGAAATTTCATCAGAAATCAGGAAGATATCTATAAAATGCATACAATCTTACAACAATAATTTTTTGATAATCAGAAATTGGAGTAATCTTGGGTCTATTTTTAGGAAGATTTGGCAGCTCTGGGCTAAGTATGCAACCAGGGCCCAGAATCATGAAAACCAGCAGGCTTAGTTCCATGCTAAGTCCATTTTAGATCATAGGGCTATAAAGTTAGCAATGAGCTTCTAAGGCCCCAACAAGGGTAAGCCATTGTTAACTACTTAGTCAACCTAGCAACTAAAAAGGGTAACATTTATGTACATACTTAGCCTTGTTATCCAGAACAGACGTTGCATGAAAATAAGGTTTAGCAGGGTTTCATTTGATAGTTAACCCTCATTGGTAGGTAAAAGATCATTCGGGTTCTAATTCCAACATGATCAACCCAAGCACTGAATACTAATTGGGGTTTCAGGGACGAGCGCTTCGTAGGTTTTTTCTATAGCTCAGCTGGTAGAGCACCTGTCAAGCAATCCTGAGGTCTCAGGTTCGAATCCCAGAGCAACCCCATTTTCCTTATGATTGAAATAAAAGATCACTTAGTCCTGTCATCCAAAATAGATTTAGCACAAAACTAAATTAGAAGGCTTTCACGAATTTGGGCGCAGGTCCCTATAGGCGATGGATTAACCTATCCTGTAGAAAGGATGTCATTTATGCATGAGGGTGAGTCTCATTTTATCTATAGCCCTAACCCGAGACAAAAGATCACTCAGCAATCATGTGAATCTGATCAGCGCTCCGATATATGATATTATGACCTGCTGCAATGGTCTAGGATGTTGATGCACTGACTGGCCTGTAATTGATTTAGGATAAACATATACCACACAGTCTTATAATTGGTCTAGCCTAGTAATTAATCTGAAGCGTGAGCATGAAGACGGTACATCACTGTAAAGTCACGTGAAACTTATTGCACACATATTCATAGACCAAGACCTGCCATGGTCTAGGGTGTACTGATGGCCTGTACATAGTTAACCTGCTTCCTACTATGTATTGTGCAATCACTACAGAGTTAATGTATGACCTACCACGCTCCAGACAATGGGTTAATTTAGGATAAACATGTACACAGACTTGTAATTGGTCTAGCCCAGTAATTAATCTCAAGCTAAAGTGAAGATGATGCATCATCCTAAAGTCATGTGAAACTTTATATTGCACACATATTCATAGACCAAGACCTGCCATGGTCTAGGGTGTGCTGATGGCCTGTAGTTAACCTGCTCCCTACTAGATATTGTGCAATTCCCGCAGAGTTAATGTATGACCTACCAGGCTCCTGTGGTGGACAATGAGTTAATTTAGGATAAACATGTACACAGACTTGTAATTGGTCTAGCCCAGTAATTAATCTCAAGCATTAAAATAAATGAAGATGATGCATCATCCTAAAGTCATGTGAAACTTATTGCACACATATTCATAGAACAAGACCTGCCATGGAGTAGGGTGTGCTGATGGCCTGTAAGTAAGCTGTTCTCTAATAGATGTTGTGCAATCCCTACAGAGTTAATGCATGACCTACCAGTCACCAGTAGACAATTGGTTAATTTAGGATAAGCATGTACACAGACTTGTAATTGGTCTAGCCCAGTAATTAATCTCAAGCTAAAAATGAAGATGATGCATCATCCCAAAGTCATGTGAAACTGATGCCAACCTGGATATAAAATATGCATAACTCTAAGTTGGACTTAAAAACTATGGAAAGCAGGTAGTTTCTTTGAGCAAATTTTGTAAAATTTCTATAAAAGGCATAAAACGTTGATTAAAATCATTAATATTTTCTATTATCATGGACATTTCATGTTCTTGAAGTAAATTTTATGAAAAGTCTGAAATACTAGCATTTTTTCTTCTGAATATATTTCATTCCAAGTCTACAAATGGCTTACCATAATTTTTAAGTGATTTTTGTGAAACACCCCCTTTGTGATCTTTGTGAAACACCCCCCTTGGTATACATGTACTCATGAATAGACTAGCTTGTAATTAACCTGTTCACTTCTGATTTTACTTGCCTGACAGGGCAACTGGCAAAATAGGTTAGAACAGGGTTCACACAGGGCCTGGAAAACCTGGAAAGTCATGGAATTTGACTTTTGTTATGTTTTGTTTTCCAGGCCTTGGCAGTCAGAGTAAATTGTACAATATCATGGGCTATGGAAAGTCATGGAATTTCATTTTATCTGCATTTCCTCATTACTCAAATGGGCCATTCTTTGAAAAGTGAAACTTTTTCGGAAAAATTGAAGTTTTATTTTTCTGTAGTTTTGTTCCATTTTTGGAATGATCCATGTGTAAAGTTTCATGAAATACATGATTTGAAGTTTAAAATGAAACTTTTTTACTCATTTGCATAAATTTACATATTTCAATATTTTTCTAATAATCATAATTCAGAAAATAATCAAGATATCAAAAGGATAATTAGCAAGCTCATTCTTCTCACTTTCCTGTACAGGTTGATACCAACTTTGTAAAAATTCAACCTTTCATTCTTTTCTAAACCCGATATTATAAAATTCCCATTTTTCCATTCATATTGTACATGTCACACACGTGACCACCCCAAAATGTCACACACGTGACCAGACGTTGCCACATAATTAAGTACTATAAAAAACAACGGTTTGATATAATTCTCATTCATTGCTATTGTTGTACTTACAAATGTATAGTACTTCTCTGGTAATAAGATCAACATTATAGCTATTCATATTTTAAAGAATTTTCCAAATGAAATTTAGTTATGAAAAAAGCGCTCCGTGCGAAGTCACACACGTGACCCATGCCATTTGACCTTTGACATTGAGTTACGTAATCCTTATAAAATCTTTTGTGTTAAGTTTGAAAGACTACAACATATTCAAGTCACATATGAAGTAAAAATCATTATAGTCTCATACTTACTGAAATATAAGCATCCCATTTCAAAATTTGTCATGTTTTGGGTCACACACGTGACCAAGAATGGCCCAAATACAAATCAAGACTTAATTTTGACCTTATTTTGGTACAAAAAGTACCAAAGGAAGTCAAAGAAACTTGTTTACATACCATGGTGAAAAGTCATGGAAAAGTCTTGGAATTCTTGCTGCAATATTCATGGAAAGTCAAGCGTATGAATCCTGTAAGTGTGGAGCCTTGTGTTATAGCGTGCCGGTCTATTCTGAGTATTGTAATTGGTCCAGGGTAATACACACGCTAGCCGTAGCCTAAGTCTAGTCAGATTTAATGAGAAGATAATTGTCCATAATGACTGCTTGCCCTTCCCTTTTATCTTGTTCCTTTTAGTTCAGTCTTTTAAAGCCTTTTTTTCATACTGTACATCCTGCTTCCCCTCTTCTTCATATTGTAGGGGTTTGCTGTATAATTAATGTAATGAAATTATTCAATTTAGCTGTCTATTTTAGCCTTCCCCTTCTTGCTTGTTTCTTTTGTTTCAGCTTTTGTTCGCACTTCCTGCTACCCCTCTTCATTTTTGGTTCGCTGTTTAATTAATGTAATGTAATTATTCAATTTTAGTTGTCTATTTCGGTCCTGTCTGGGAATTGTGGAATCGCCAACTTCCTTTTTCGGGAAAGCTGAGTAGTGAGTTGTCAGTGGCCTGGTCAGGCCGGTGAAATAATTTCTTCCCCTTTTCTGGTGGCCCAAAAGAAAAATTTACTAACCAGAACATTTGATTTCATGAGTAAACTTTTTACTATTCAAAATATCACATCTTTGCTGATCAATTCTGTGATTATAGATGAAGAAAACAAGATTTTTCTAATTTTGTCATGTTGGGTTGAAAATCTGCTTGCCCGATCGAAAGTAATGAGTAAAAATGCAAAGCGATATTCCCTAACTCATTGCACTGATTTTGTACACAGTTATAATAATTATAAATCTGAACACTTCAATGGTAAATATCTTTTTAACGAAAGGGGAAAAAAAACCTGTTTCATGTTTCTATTAGTAAATTTATGCGAATACAACAAGGTATGTGAGAACCAGTAGAGAGTTCTTAGTAAGATTCATGGATTTGGACAATGATCCTAGATCCCTTTAAGTTGATTTTTGATAATTATTTGCATAATTACTAACATAATTTGCTAGTGAAATGTATAATTTAGTATTTTTTGTAAGGGGGACCCAATTTACAAACTTCTGCTTCCATGGGGTCCAATAAACCATTTGTATAATTAATTATGGGATTGTCATTCCTATTTGTTATTTGTTTTATGGTTTGAATAAACTGAAATTGAACTAAAATTATTTAGATAATGAAAGGAGTTGATAACTGGGAACTTGTTGACCACTATAATTTGTTTGAATAAATAAGTAGAATAAGGTGTATACAAGTGTTTTCATATTCAATACTTCCTTTATAGAACGTAATATATAGCCATTCAATTTGCCATCTTTCTGACAAATTATATGAATTGATAAAAAGAATAATTAGCATATCCTGTTTTTCACAAGATCTATCCAGTTTCGAGACGTTGATTTCATGGAAACAAATATTCAAATTTTAACTTTCTAGTGAAATGTTCATGAATTTTACCCAAAGCAGGGGATGTTTTTCTCAACTTGTTGCTCAAAATCTGACATTAACAGCAACTCTGATTTTATCTGTCTAGCCAAGTTGTCATAATTTTAACCACAAAAGCGGGGTTTATGTTAATGTATTACTCACAATATGAGATTAAAAAAACGTCTAATTGTATCCCCCGAACCACTTCGGGGGATACTATGGATTTGGCCTCGTCGCGCCGCCGCCGCGTCCGCCGCGTCCGCCGCGTCCGCCGCAGAGATTTTCTTGTGAACGCTCTACAGGTCCGAGTTCTTGTCCGATCATTTTCTAATTTGGTATGAAGGTGTATTAAGGAAAGAGGATGAAGCCTATTGATTTTGGTGTGGGGCGGAGTCCTGGTTGCCATGGTAACCATGATATAAAGAAATAGTTAAGATTACCTTGTGAACGCTCTACAGGTCCGAGTTCTTGTCCGATCATTTTCTAATTTGGTATGAAGGTGTATTAAGGAAAGAGGATGAAGCCTATTGATTTTGGTGTGGGGCGGAGCCCTGGTTGCCATGGTAACCATGATATAAAGAAATAGTTAAGATTACCTTGTGAACGCTCTACAGGTCCGAGTTCTTGTCCGATCATTTTCTAATTTGGTATGAAGGTGTATTAAGGAAAGAGGATGAAGCCTATTGATTTTGGTGTGGGGCGCGGTCCTGGTTGCCATGGTAACCATGATATAAATAAATAGTTAATATTACCTTGTGAACGCTCTACAGGTCCGAGTTCTTGTCTGATCATTTTCTAATTTGGTATGAAGGTGTCTTAAGGAAAGAGGATGAAGCCTTTAGATTTTGGTGTGGGGCGGAGTCCTGGTTGCCATGGTAACCATGATATAAAGAAATAGTTAAGATTACCTTGTGAACGCTCTACAGTTCCGAGTTCTTGTCCGATCATTTTCTAATTTGGTATGAAGGTGTCTTAAGGAAAGAGGATGAAGCCTATTGATTTTGGTGTGGGGCGGAGTCCTGGTTGCCATGGTAACCATGATATAAAGAAATAGTTAAGATTACCTTGTGAACGCTCTACAGGTCCGAGTTCTTGTCCGATCATTTTCTAATTTGGTATGAAGGTGTATTAAGGAAAGAGGATGAAGCCTATTGATTTTGGTGTGGGGCGGAGTCCTGGTTGCCATGGTAACCATGATATAAAGAAATAGTTAAGATTACCTTGTGAACGCTCTACAGGTCCGAGTTCTTGTCCGATCATTTTCTAATTTGGTATGAAGGTGTATTAAGGAAAGAGGATGAAGCCTATTGATTTTGGTGTGGGGCGGAGCCCTGGTTGCCATGGTAACCATGATATAAAGAAATAGTTAAGATTACCTTGTGAACGCTCTACAGGTCCGAGTTCTTGTCCGATCATTTTCTAATTTGGTATGAAGGTGTATTAAGGAAAGAGGATGAAGCCTATTGATTTTGGTGTGGGGCGCGGTCCTGGTTGCCATGGTAACCATGATATAAATAAATAGTTAATATTACCTTGTGAACGCTCTACAGGTCCGAGTTCTTGTCTGATCATTTTCTAATTTGGTATGAAGGTGTCTTAAGGAAAGAGGATGAAGCCTTTAGATTTTGGTGTGGGGCGGAGTCCTGGTTGCCATGGTAACCATGATATAAAGAAATAGTTAAGATTACCTTGTGAACGCTCTACAGGTCCGAGTTCTTGTCCGATCATTTTCTAATTGTATCCCCCGAACCACTTCGGGGGATACTATGGATTTGGCCTCGTCGCGCCGCCGCCGCCGCCGCCGCCGCGTCCGCCGCGTCCGCCGCAGAGATTTTCTTGTGAACGCTCTACAGGTCCGAGTTCTTGTCCGATCATTTTCTAATTTGGTATGCAGGTGTATTAAGGAAAGAGGATGAAGCCTATTGATTTTGGTGTGGGGCGGAGTCCTGGTTGCCATGGTAACCATGATATAAAGAAATAGTTAAGATTACCTTGTGAACGCTCTACAGGTCCGAGTTCTTGTCCGATCATTTTTTAATTTGGTATGAAGGTGTATTAAGGAAAGAGGATGAAGCCTATTGATTTTGGTGTGGGGCGGAGTCCTGGTTGCCATGGTAACCATGATATAAAGAAATAGTTAAGATTACCTTGTGAACGCTCTACAGGTCCGAGTTCTTGTCCGATCATTTTCTAATTTGGTATGAAGGTGTATTAAGGAAAGCGGATGAAGCCTATTGATTTTGGTGTGGGGCGGAGTCCTGGTTGCCATGGTAACCATGATATAAAGAAATAGTTAAGATTACCTTGTGAACGCTCTACAGGTCCGAGTTCTTGTCCGATCATTTTCTAATTTGGTATGAAGGTGTATTAAGGAAAGAGGATGAAGCCTATTGATTTTGGTGTGGGGCGGAGCCCTGGTTGCCATGGTAACCATGATATAAAGAAATAGTTAAGATTACCTTGTGAACGCTCTACAGGTCCGAGTTCTTGTCCGATCATTTTCTAATTTGGTATGAAGGTGTATTAAGGAAAGAGGATGAAGCCTATTGATTTTGGTGTGGGGCGCGGTCCTGGTTGCCATGGTAACCATGATATAAATAAATAGTTAATATTACCTTGTGAACGCTCTACAGGTCCGAGTTCTTGTCTGATCATTTTCTAATTTGGTATGAAGGTGTCTTAAGGAAAGAGGATGAAGCCTTTAGATTTTGGTGTGGGGCGGAGTCCTGGTTGCCATGGTAACCATGATATAAAGAAATAGTTAAGATTACCTTGTGAACGCTCTACAGGTCCGAGTTCTTGTCCGATCATTTTCTAATTTGGTATGAAGGTGTCTTAAGGAAAGAGGATGAAGCCTATTGATTTTGGTGTGGGGCGGAGTCCTGGTTGCCATGGTAACCATGATATAAAGAAATAGTTAAGATTACCTTGTGAACGCTCTACAGGTCCGAGTTCTTGTCCGATCATTTTCTAATTTGGTATGAAGGTGTATTAAGGAAAGAGGATGAAGCCTATTGATTTTGGTGTGGGGCGGAGTCCTGGTTGCCATGGTAACCATGATAACCATGATATAAAGAAATAGTTAAGATTACCATGTGAACGCTCTACAGGTCCGAGTTCTTGTCCGATCATTTTCTTATTTGGTATGAAGGTGTATTAAGGAAAGAGGATGAAGCCTATTGATTTTGGTGTGGGGCGGATTCATGGTTGCCGTTGTGTGTAAGAGATTTAGGTTCAGACATCAAATCCAGAAATACATGTCTAAAAAGTACCAGGGCCATGCACAATTATTGCAAATATCTCAGCTGAGGGATGAAAAGAAAGATCAGGGGATCTACTTTGCATAGGTATAGATTGTTAGAATGAGAAAAAAATGAAGTAATATTTTCAATAAATCCATTATCAAACAGCAAATTAATTAATACTTGAGTCATTAAAAAACTTACTTGACATTAAAATAATGTTTTTTAAACTGAATGAGATATATGATTCTCTAGAGACTCTAGTACACTTGAATACTGATCCCCCTATAATTGATAAACAAATCCAAGTATAACACCTTGTTCAAAACCCTAAACAATGACGATTGGCTGCAATTGTTTTTAACTGCTGCATAATGTAAGAGCCTGTTACATATGCCAATATTAATGAGCTCCGCAAGTTAGCAAAGGCCTCGCCGCTGACGCGGCTCAGTCCAGCGATCACTGCTGTAAGCGCACATCGCCTTGTCTATTAATCAGACCCTGCTCGGAGGACAAACAGCGCGCGAGGCCTTGCCCAAAGGCTACTGCCAGCCTAGTAGAACAACGTACACCACCAAACTTGTTCAGTTCACAATATTACAACCCACAAAAGTGCAATGCAATTGGTTCGGGGGATACATGTGCTCGGCTGCGCGACCCGCCGAGCGCGCAATTTCTAGTTTGGTATGAAGGTGTCTTAAGGAAAGAGGATGAAGCCTATTGATTTTGGTGTGGGGCGGAGTCCTGGTTGCCATGGTAACCATGATATAAAGAAATAGTTAAGATTACCTTGTGAACGCTCTACAGGTCCGAGTTCTTGTCCGATCATTTTCTAATTTGGTATGAAGGTGTATTAAGGAAAGAGGATGAAGCCTTTTGATTTTGGTGTGGGGCGGAGTCCTGGTTGCCATGGTAACCATGATATAAAGAAATAGTTAAGATTACCTTGTGAACGCTCTATAGATCCGAGTTCTTGTCTGATCATTTTCTAATTTGGTATGAAGGTGTATTAAGGAAAGAGGATGAAGCCTATTGATTTTGGTGTGGGGCGGAGTCCTGGTTGCCATGGTAACCATGATAACCATGATATAAAGAAATAATGCAATTGGTTCGGGGGATACATGTGCTCGGCTGCGCGACCCGCCGAGCGCGCAATTTCTAGTTTAAATTATCTAGAACTATTTACATCCTTTTGTCTTTAAGAAGTTGAACATTTTGTTTTTGTAATGAAATAAAAAATTTAAAAAACATTACTTTATTTGTCTTGTAATTTGTTAGTATTTTTTCCAGTAAGTAGATGATTTCTCTGTTGCCTAGTGTTTTTAAAACATTTCAGATTTGGTATGTCTATATAGTCAGGATTTAGTAATTTTTCCAAATAAGTGGGATTTATTATTTTTCCGCCGCTAATTCCTTGTGGGTCAGTTATTGTAGTCTTTTCCGCTCGTGAAGACGCAACGTCAGATTTATTGTTTCCCCTTTTTCCGCTTCCTAACGCTCCCTCCTTTTGTTCTTTTTTCTCCTTGACTTAAGTTGCATTTTACCCCATTTCACATATTCTACTGTACAGTATTAATATATCCTGTAGTTTGACTAAACAATATTAATTTGAAACACTTTAGAGTTGATCTCAGTTGATAAGTGACACATAATTTGAAATGATAGTTACAAACATGAGATCTTCTTTTTAACCCATCACTTCCAAAATGCCACCTTTTTTCATATGATGACACACGCGGTACCCCGGGGTACCGTTGTACCCCGGGGTACCGCGTTGTGTAGCGCCATCTTGTGTCCACTCGAAGCACAACCGTATTGCGTTGTGTATGCAGTGCAGCGCGCGATTGTATGGGCTTGGTACGAACAGTCACGTCACGTTCACGTTAACATCACGTGAACGGTTCTGTACCTTTTGTGAAACAGGTCACCCAAATCTACGAAGTGTAGGGTAAAGTGACCCAACAATTTGTCGTTTTCCATGCCGGTAAAACTCAAAGTGTCGCGTTAACCAAATCGTGACGTGAGCGTTTAATCAAGATTTTTAAAATTGCAAACGCTTGTTACTAAGACTAGACATACACGCGCAAAGAGATTTAAAAATGTCGACGAAAATGCCGATACCCCCTTATCAAATCTTTTCAATCATTATGTTTATAATATGTACGTGCATAATTCAGAGTAATCTGAGACAATAATATGCAGTTCTGTCATTTAGGTAATGTACAACCATACCACTTGCATTATTTGTCTTGTTATTGGAGTATTTCTAAAGACGTGTCGTGCGTGGATTTTGGCAAATGTTGATTTCCAGCTGAATTGCTACACGCAGCGGACAATTCAGTTCGCATACGCCTGAAGTTCCCGTGCTCGACGTCTGAGCGTACTGGCCCTTAACGGCGTTGTATGTGCATATTATGCCTGTGAAAGTGAGTGAGTGAGTGAGTGAGTGAGTGAGTTGCAGTGATCAATGAGTTTAAAAGTAATAAAACAATGATTTGATTAATAGTGTTTATTTATGGTTATTGAATCGAGTCAATCTATCAATTAATCAGTCAATCATTATAATGAAACAATCACACCAACCAATCAATATTAAATAAATCAATTAATGTATTTGACATTCGAACTAGCTACTTGTAGGCAGTGGCGTACCCAGGATTTTTTCAAGGGGTGGGTGTAGGGGGGGGGGGATATTTCGTCAGACAAATTGAAGTAAGCGGGGGGAGTGTGGGTAGGGGGTGTCCGTAGAAAATTACCGCAGCCGAGGACGAGACCAGGACCGGTCACAAATTTCGAGGCCGAGACCAAGACATTTCTTGAATTATGTAAGGGGGTGGGGATGGGGGTAGGGGGTGTCCATCCCCCTGCCCCCAGGCCTGTGTACGCCTATAATTGGTATTTACAGTATAGGTAGGACGGGTTCGTTCACGATTAAATTTACCGAGAATTAGTCTCTTCTCAACGACAATTTACATTAATTTGTTTTACGCAAGCGCCAATTTACGTGAGCTTTCATGAATTACATATAGTATATCTACAAACTGTTGGGTCACGTAACCCAACACTTCGTAGATTTGGGTGACCTGTTTCACAAAAGGTACAGAACTTTTACGTGACGTGACGTGAACGTGACGTGACTGTTCGTACCAAGCCGATTGTATGCACGCTATACCCTGGTACAGCCCTAAAAAATAAATAAATAATTAAACAAAATGGCGGATATTCGTTTGGTACCCCAGGGTACCATTTATGTCATCATATATAGAGTTGTTCTCAGTGGATATGTGACACACATACATGTTCCTTCATTGACATACTAGTTTTTCCCTGGTTCAGGTAAGCAATGGGTTAAAACCAAATTATTCCTCTTGGGTACAGAGGAAAGTTTTTTGGGTACCTAGAAATTGTACTGCAAACTTTCTCATGGAGTTAATCTCAGTTTTAAAATGGCTCGTACATGTTCCTTTATTGACGTACAAGTTGTTTCCTGGTTAATGTAAGCGATGGGTTAAAAGTATTTTCTTCGGCTCGCTCGAGTACAAAGGACATTTTTTGGGGTTCATGGAAATTGGCATGCAAACTTTCTCATGTAGTTAATCTCAGTTGATATGTGGCACATACATTTCTTTCATTGACATATTGGTTGGTCTATGGTTTGTAGGAACGATGGGTTAAAAACATTTTCTTCCGCTCAAGTACAAAGCAAAGTTTGTAGCTACCTGAACATTTTAATACAAACCATCTCATGAAAGTAATCTCAGTTTTAAAATTTCAATGTGTTCCTTCATTGACGTACTGGTTGGTCGGTGGTGTGTGGGAACTATGGGTTAAAACATTTTCTTCCGCTGGAGTTCAAAGCAAAGTGTTTTGCTACCTGGAAATTGTCAATATCCTCCCTCTGTCATTTCCCAGCCATGTGAAATATCGTCATAATTGATGTCCTGCTCTTAAAAAGTATGATTTATGTACCCAGGATATGTTATGAAAATTGTTTTTCTTCTTGGATTTAGAGATTATGTCCCAAAATAGGTGACCTACAACTACAAACACAAACCAGTAAGAGCTAGAATGTTGTAGAGTTTCCTACAAGAATAACAAAGTATCATTCCTACAAATGTCAATTGTATGAAGTCAACTCTGCGCTACTTAGGGCATCATGTTTTTTTGTCTTCTTTTTTAAATTTGCTAGACATGTGAAATATTGTTATGATTGATGTCGCGGTCGTAAAAGTATGATTTATTTATCCAGGATATGCAAAGAAATATTGTTTTTTCTTGGATCTTGAGGGTATGTCCTGAAAAAGTTGAACTACAAACGCAGTGCGGTAATAGGTAGAAAATTGAAGAGTTTCTTAGAAGAGAAAATTAAGTGACATTAATGTAAACCAGGGATGGCTTCTTCTCAGCTCATTAAGGCTAAAACGTTTTGTGCAAAAATAACATATTACAATAATTTGTTTAAATGTTATAAACATGTTTTTGAAGAGCCAAAATACTGAGCACTGGAAAGCCCTGTTTTCTCAATAGTGACAAACCAAATCTATTTTGTTTTCGAGTTGTGATTGTCTTGGGTATTTTGTTGGTATAGCGCCATCTACAGATGGAAAGGGGAGAATCAGCTACCAAGTTAATACTCTATCAATCCCACCGTCCCATTATGGTCCATTGATGGATAGTGTACACAAACTCAATGACCTTATCATTGAATGTATAGTACTTAAAGGGGTAGTTTAGTTTTGGTAGAGAGGGCGCTGCAGATCACAATTTTGGTGTGAGGTAATGAAAAACTGAGTGTCAAATTTGAGAGAACATGCAATTTTAATGGCAGAATAAACTTTATTTGGTCAAAATCGACTCAGAAACGGCTGAAATATCAATAAATATATCTGATCTTATAATTTTTTGGGGCCCAAATAATTAGATGATTTTTAGAAAAAAATAAAAAAAAATGCTTGCACTTTTTCAACAATTTTCAAAAGCGTTTTTTAAATAGTTGTTGATGATCTCGCTATTTAATCATTATATCAATAAAACATCACATGCATAATTTTGTATGAAAAATGGTTGAAACCAATGCCTTTTTAAAAAGCGCCCTCTTGTGTTTAAATGGCTCTTTTTGAATGATAACAGGCTTTTTACTTAGTCGTTTGTAATTTTGTATACCTTTCGAGCATGGTGGAGTTATAACTATTAGTTTATAATGTTACTGTGCAGGTTTTGGCTACTTAAGTTCAGCCTTACCAAAACTAAACTACCCCTTTAAGGGTTTAAGTGAATGTAATGCAGATACAGATCATGCATGTTTGTATTCAGGATGTTACTATCAATTCACCCCTTTGCCATTTGAATCCTTGCAATATTCATCTAAATTATCATAGAAGTAACCATTAAATGCTAACTGTAAGCATTTCAGTACTGAAAAATAATAATTGGAACATAAATATTTAAAGAAGTCAAATGCCGAAAGGGTTATTTTGTGGTAGTATCGTTAAATTCTGTACACATTTGCTTGGAACTACCCTACAATTAACCTGTTCCCTACTAGAGTTTGCAACCCCCATATAGTTAGTACAGGACCCACTGAGTTCTGGTTATTACTTGTTTCCTACTAGATTTTGCAATTTCCATAGAGTTAATGCAGGGGTTAAAGGGACTTAGTAACATTGTCCAAATCCTCAAAATAAAATTTTAATTCTAGCGGTTCCCTTATACCTTGTTGTTGTATTCGTATTAACAATAAAATCACGGGACAGGTTTCGGTTTTTCAAATTTCCCTTTCGTTACAAAGATATGTATGATTGAAGTATTCAGATAAGAAAAACTCCGGGCGAGTTTTTCTTCCGTGTACAAAGTGAGTGCAGTGAGTTACTGAATATCACTTTGCATTTTCGCTCATTTCTTGGCCATACAATGTCCATTTGACTTGAAATTTTCACACAATACCCTGTGGACATATGAGATAACAACAATATACATTGCATCAACCATTCATCACTTTTTGCACATGTCAACAAAGTTACTAGATCCCTTTAAACAAACCAGTCTCTTATTAAAAGTTGTCAAAGATTGATGCAACCTTGGTGTGAAAAAAAAATTAGACTTGCATGACACCTTTGTGACATATTATTCAGAAATATGGTCCAAATTTGGAAAGTCCCAGTATTAAAAGGATAACAGTTTCATAGAATCTGGTACAGGGACAGTACGTATCTAATTGATACTGACTGCAGTCCCAAGGTGAAAAGGTGACTTAGAATGGTCTACGTTTTCCCACAACAGTATAGAAACAAAGTTATGTGACAGAGTTTTTGATGTATGAAAGGGGTTATGCATCAGAAAGTATCAAAATTTTGAAAGTCTGTGGTATGAAAGGGTAACATATTTAACGAATTATGCATGAAGGCTATACTAGTGAAGTTGCTAGGATGAGATTAACCCATTGCCTATGCGGAACCTGGTGGGCCGTGTATTCACTCTATGGGGATTGCAAAATCTAGTTAGACAGTCTCATCACAAATATTATCAAAATGCAATACTGGAGATTGAATGATTAACACTGTGTCTAAAACAGATCAAATTGTAATCTCTGGTATGAAAAGGGCATCTCTCTAGAAATCACAAAATTATGAATAGGACTTTTATTTAGTATAAAAAGATCACACAGAGTATCTAAATTTGGAACTGAAGTATAAAAGGGGTAACAGACTTAAGGTCAGTAATTCCCTATTTATATGAGATCAGTCATAAGAAGTGTGAAGTGGTATTGTAGACCATGTCAATTTAGAACCTAACATAAAAAGGGTAACAGATTGCAGACTCTATATGCTACATGAAGGTTAGTTAGTAAATAAAGTAGCTAAAATGAGATCTGTCTGCAGTTACAAGGTCTTGTTCTGGCGCTGGCGTGCCCTTGGCCCCTAGTCTGAGGCTTATGGGACAGTTCTAAGTCCTGTTAGGCACAGTAGCTGACATTGTGGGTTGGCATTGTTTAGAGGACGGTGTTAATTAGAGCCATATGTCCACATAAATCATTTGATTTGGTTACTTCTAGCATTAATTTAGCAATGTTACATTTACTGTCTAAATTTATATTGTCAAAGAGCTAGAGGGGATATTGATGATGATGAAAAAAGATGATGTTAATGATGGTGATGATGGTGATGATGGTGATGGTGATGGTGATGGTGATGATGATGATAATGATGATGATGATGAAGAAGAAGAAGAAGATGGTGATGATGATGATGGTGATGATGGTGATGATGATGATGATGATGATGATGATGTTGATGATGATGATGATGATGATGATGATGATGATGATGATGATGATGATGATGATGATGATGATGATGATGATGAAGAAGAAGATGGTGATGATGATGGTGATGATGATGATGATGACGATGATGATGGTGGTGATGATGATAAAGATGATGATGATGACGATGACAACGACAATGATGATGAGGAGGAGGATAATGGTGATGGTGATTTAACTCTTGATAGTTCAAAAAACAAAATTGTAAGCCAAATTTTGTTAAATATCGTGTGAAAAGTGTCTGAATAGTACAACTTTTACAAACAAATTTCTAGGGCAGCTGTTCACAAATTGCATCATTTTGTGCAAATGTTGGTGTACACGCTTTCATGTATAAATCAAATAGTAAGGAAGGGTGATTGAAGAGCAGTACTGTCTTACATATCACCCTGTGTTACCCTATTAACCTTACAATGCCTTCCAGTAACTTAGGAGTGAAGTTTGCCAACAATGGACCCCATAGAGCCTGACCCCAAACTTGACACGACCCCGGCTGGAATGTGACCCTTTGTTGTTTGTCTGCACCCATGGGTGGGGGTGTGTGTACTCGCCCTATTTTCGAATACTGAATTTTTTCGATCTACTTTCAGCTGTAGTACTAGTAGGTTCGTTCTCCAACAATTCAAAACTGCTCAGATTTTTCAATGGCATTGTGTTCGATGAAAATTGAAAGATTCCAACTGTAGTGCTGCTTTTATAATTCCTTTGTGGAGCAGTTTATCTCTATGAGATGGTGTTCTCAAATTATGACAGATTTGAAGAGATACATGTTCAGTATGATTAATTACTATAGAAGACACAATTCAGTGTTATTTAATGGATATGGGTATGTTTACTTGCCTTTTTTCAGAGTCTGGATTTACTTTTTCTACTTCAAAATCAAAACTGTTCAGATTTGTTCAATGGCATTCTGTTCCTTTTCTCAGTACTATGCTAAACTGTAATGGCCTTGTGTATTGAGAAAGATTCTTACTACTGTTTTCATACATGATTCCTATCTAGAGCAGTAGCGAAGAAACAATCTGTGTTAATTAACTGATCAACTTAATTTAACTTGCACAAATCTAGAGGGGAACATACAGAAATAAGGACACAACCACTAACAAAGAAAAATGAGCATACACACATACACATACGCAAAAACAAAGAAATGTGAGGACACACACATCCACACCCACACAAACAGAAATGCAAGCACATGCAAACACCAACTGACCAAGACACACATTGAACACACAAACATACACACAGACATACATTGAACACAGATCACAACAAAAGAACACATGTATATGAGTGACAGATGGAATGGGGTAAAACAAATTTTAAAAATCACTGAACTCTACCCCAGGGCATGATACTAGTGATGCACCTATCAGTATCATAACAAAGCTGTTCAGCTTTCTGTTTCCTTAGTCCATACATTAATGTAGATGAGCATCATGGGGATGAGGATGAGGAGGAGGACAGGGAAATTAAAGGGATTTTGTGACTTTTTTGACGTGCAAAATCTGGCAGATTGTTTGATAAAATGTGTATTTCTGTGATATAATATGTCCACAGAGCGATGTGTGAAAGTTCAATGGTAAATGAGTATCATATGACTTGAGAAATGGAAAGTGATATTCATAACTCATTGCACTGACTTTGTACACATTTACAATTATCCAGTAGATCATTATAGATTGGAACACTTCAATCCTAAATATCTTTATAACGAAGGATAAATTTGGAAAACTGAAAGATGATCCATGCTAAAATTGTAATACCAATGCCACGAGGTATGTAATAACTGCGTAATAGAGTTTTAAGTAAATTTTGTGGATTTTGACTATGTTAATTGATCCCTTTAATGAAGATGAGCATGATGATGATGATCAGGAGGAGGAGGAGGAGGAAGAGGAGGAGGGGTAAGAAGAGGAGGAGGAGGTTGACAGTGATGGGGAAATTAAAAACATACAGTGAGATCATTCTAATGACACGGGTTCATAATGGAAAAATGACTAATTGTTTGCATGCTCACCAGCCTTGATCATCAAATTGACATGTATATACGCCCAGCTTGATTTATCTCATGATGGAAATTAAGGCAAGGGCCCACAACATCCAAATGATGCGAGCCAGGGTCCATATTTATTCAGGGAATATGTATATTTGGACAGGGTCTTCATTCTGCGCCCATTGGATAGGAATGACTCACTTTCTGAGTCACCGGAATAAGGGGGGGAAACTACCAACAAATTGTGAACCCCAATCATTTCACCCTTCCCCTTTCTCCTTTTCCTCTAAAATGTTTGAAATGACTAATGAGAGTCGGACCTCATTTAACCCATCAAGGACGGAGTCCCACATATCTAAAATATATTAAATTGGCAACATATTGTGATATTTTAAAAACAGATTTGGGCATTCAAATTGGCAACTTCGCGGCAAAGTCACTTCATATATGTCTTAAATTGTAATTACTAAATATTTTCCACCTATTTTTGCGTCATTAAAAGGTCTAACAGAATTAGGAGTTGCCAATTTGTAGAGGAAAACAATGATCAATTTTGCCCTAAAACAGCTCTCGTCCTTGATGGGTTATAAGGTTGGGATGTAAATGGGGGGGACGTACCAACAAAATTGAATCTGTAATGGTTTCCCCTTCTCTTTCTATACCCCCCCCCCCCCCACCCCCCAAAGTGAAATCATGAGTAATTTGGCCTTGCATGCTTGTTTGAGATTTGACATGAAATTGTGGAAGGGAATGCAATCTCTAATTATCTTCCGCTTTATACTTCAACCCCCTACTTTTCAAAATGTCTGAAGTGACTAACATTCCTTAATCGGACCTTGTTGCTGGTTGAGATTGAACAAAATGTAATCTCCATTTATCTTTCCTTTTGCATCGCAAAAGGGGGTGAAATTCTTAGTAATCTGGTCGTGTTTCAGGTTGATGTATTAAACCCCTTCTTAATTGGGAAAAATAAACCTCACCTCGATGTTACGACGTGTGGATGAGAAACAGTAGGGGGTCAGGTCGTAAAACACGCGGTGAGCCTTTGGACCGATTCTTAATCTAGCGTCCGCAAAATCCTCACTCGGGTAGGTTACCATAACAACCGCACCTCCCTCATCACGCGAACAGCTGGGGCGACACGGAGTATCGGCGCGCGCTGTGTTTTTTGTTCACGGCCAGGACGTCTTCTACCCGGGTATTGTTCCGCACGCGTCTTAATAAAAGGTTTATCAGGATGTCATCCGGACGACATCAGGACGTTACCGCGCTATCACCCTGACCCGACTAGGGTGAATCTCACCCCGATGTCGTCCTGATGTTAACCCGATTGGAGCTTCTTAATAGAAACGCTGTAGGATCTCATCCGGACAACATCAGGACGTCACCGCGACTATTTTTCTTGATTAAGAAGTTTTAGAGAAAAGCCCATGAACTACAATAATCGTCTGCTCTTAACCCTTTTCTCTTCCTCCAAAATTGATTTGATCTTGTTTCAGGTTTATATAAAATAACTAGGTAAAGCACACAAAGAAGAAAATGCAATCTCTAGCCATTTTCCCTCCCAAAAGTGAAATTATGAGTAATGCCCATGTTTCTGGTTTGAGATCAGAGATAAAATGGTGGAAATCACCAAAAGGAACATGAAATCCAATAATCATTGAACAGCTTTCTGGTCGAGATGTAATAGGGGGAAGCACCAACAAAATGCCATCAAATCTCCATCAACAAATGCTTTAGATCGAGCCCCAAAGAGGAGTCAAATTCTTTGCAATCAGGTTGAGATTTAATAGGGAAAAGCACATGAACTCCAATAATCGTTTGCTTTACCCCTTCTCCCTTCCTCCAAAATACAGGGTGGCCCCAAAAAAATGGAACGGGGCACTTCCCAAAATATGGTAACAAAATGATTATGTCCATCGGATAGGGTGTCTTTTCAAATGAAAAACGATACCAAGAACAGTCATTTTGGTCGTGTAGTTTGTGTGTTAGGGCGCTGTGAGTGACACCATGTCGGGTTCCTGGTATCGTTTTTCATTGGAAAAGACACTCTATCCGATGGACATAATCATTTTGTTACTTTATTTTGGGGAGTGCCCCGTTCCGTTTTTTGGGGGCCACCGTATATATAGAATGTCTGACAGTAATTTTATCTTGTTTTTGGCTTAGATAAAAAAGGGAGTAAGCACCAACAAAATGTAATCTCAATTCATCTTACACTTCTTCCCCAAAAGGTCAAATTATGAGTAATTCAACCTTGCTTCTGGTTTGAGATCCAAGATGAAATAGTGGAAATCACCAAAAGGAACATGAACTCCAATAATAATCTGCTTAACTTGTCCCCCTCCTTCCAACATTTTGGAAATGACTAATAGTGATCGGACTTAATTTCTGGTTAAGATGTAATAAGGAGGAGGCAATCTCCATTTATCTTCCCTTTTGCATCCCAAAAGGGGGGTGAAATTCTTAGTAATCTGGCCGTGTTTCAGGTTGAGATATAATAGCGAAAAGCGCTTGAACTCCAATTATCTTCTGCTTACTCCCTTCTACCTTCCTTCAAAATATCTCAACTGACTAACAGTGATTTTGATCTTTTTGGGGTTTGAGCTGAAGTAGGGGAAAGCACCAACAAAATGCCATCTCTAGCCATTTTTCCTCCCAAAAATGAAATTATGAGTAATTAGGCCTTGTTTCTGGTTTGAGATCCAAGATGAAATAGTGGAAATCACCATAAGGAACACGAACTCCAATAATAATCTGCTTAACTTGTCCGTCCCCCTCCTTCCAACATTTTGGAAATGACTAATAGTGATCGGACTTAATTTCTGGTTGAGATGTAATAAGGAGGAGAGCACCAACATACTGCAATCTCCATTTATCTTCCCTTTTGCATCCCAAAAGGGGGTGAAATTCTTAGTAATCTGGCCGTGTTTCAGGTTGAAATGTAATAGCGAAAAGCTCATGAACTCCAATATTTGTCTGCTTTACCCCTTCTCCCTCCCTCCAAAATATCTAGAACGACTAATAGTGATTTGATCTTGTTTCTGGTTGAGATGAAATAGGGGAAAGTACCAAAATGCAATCTTCATTTATCTCCCACTCCTTCAAAAAAAAAGGTCAAATAATGAGTAAATGGGCCTTGCATCTGGTTTGAGATTTGAGATTGAATAGTGGAAAGCATCAAATGAACACAACCTCTTTTTGTTTTCATTATGTTTATTCATCCATGTGCCCCAAAAAGGGGTTTAATTTGTGAGTGAAAACGAGAGTAATGAGACCATGTTTCTGGTCGAGATGAAATCGTGTTTACTCCAATAATCTCTTGCCTTACCCCAATTCCCTTTTTTTTTAAAGTTGAAATCATGAGTAACCAGGTCTCATTTCTGGTTTACATGAATCATGGGAAAGGAACAAACTCCAAATAGGAACACGATCTCAATTTATTTATCCATATGCCCTCCAAAGGTGTTTAAATGATGAGTAATTTGACCATGTTTCTCATCAAGATGAAATCATGTTTCATTGTTTCAATCTCCAATAATATCTTGCCTTACCCCAATTCCCTTGAAAAAAGGTTGAATCTATGAGTAACCGAGTCTCATTTCTGGTTTACATCAAACATGGGAGAGCACCAAACTCCAAAAGAACACAATCTCAATTTATTCATCCCTATATGCTCCCCAAAATTAAATTAAATTGTGGGTGAAATTTAGGGTATGAGACCATGTTTCTGGTCGAGATGAAATCGTGTTTCAATCTCCAATAATATCTTGCCTTACCCCAATTCCCTTGAAAAAGGGTTGGATCTATGAGTAACCGGGTCTCGTTTCTAGTTTACATCAAACATGGGAGAGCACCAAACGCCAAATAAAATAAATAAAAGGAACACAATCTCAATTGATCAATTCCTATGCCCTGCAAAAGGTGGTTAAATGATGAGTAAGTCGACCATGTTTCTGGGTGACATGAAATCGCGTTTCATTGCCATTTTCTCCTATTTCCAATAATCTCTTGCCTTACCCCAATTCCCTTGAGAGAAAAGTTGAATTTGTGAGTAATCGGGTCTCATTTCTGGTTTACATGAAACGTGGGAAAGCACCAAACTCCAAAGGAACACAGTCTCAATTTATGTTTCCCTATGCTCCCCAAACGGTGGTCAAATGATGAGTAATTAGACCTAGTTTCTGTTCCAGATGAAATCATGTTTCATTGGCATTTTCTCTCCTGATTCCCTTGAAAAAAGGTTGAATAAATGAGTAACCGGGTCTCATTTCTGGTTTACATGAAACGTGGGAGAGCACCATGCTCCCAACTTCCAAGGAACACAGTCTCAATTCATTCATTCATCCCTATGCACTCAAAAAGAAGGTTAAATTGTGAGTGAAATTTAGGGTATGAGACCATGTTTCTGGTCCAGATGAAATCGTGTTTCAATCTCCAATAACCTCTTGCCAAAGTTACCCCAATGCCCTTGTTAAAAGGTTGAAATTATGAGTAATCAGGTCTCATTTCTAGTTTACATCAAACATAGGAAACACCCAACTCCAAAGGAACTTAATCCCAATTTATTCATCCTTACCCCCCCCCCCCCCCCCCCCCGAGGAGGTTATATTGTAAATGAAATTTAGAGTATGAGACCATGAAATTGTGTTTCAATCTCCAACAACCTCTTCTCTTGCCTTACTTACCCCAATTCCGTTGAATCTATGAGTAACCGGGTCTCGTTTCTAGTTTACATCAAACATAGGATACACCCAACTCCAAAGGAACACAACCTCAATTTATTCATCCCTATGCCCCCAAAAGGAGTTTAAATTTTTAGAAATGAGACCATGTTTCTGGTTGAGAAACATGAAATTGTGTTTCGATCTCCAATAATATCTTGCTTTATCCCAATTCCCTTGAAAAAAAGGTTGAATCTATGAGTAAACGGGTCTCATTTCTGGTTTAGATCAAACATGGGAAAGCACCAAACTCCAAAGATCTTACACAATCTCCAATTATCCAATGGACCTTATATCTAGTTAAGATGAAATAGGAACACAATCTCAATGTATTTATTCCTATACGACCCCAAAAGGTAATTCAATTATGGGTTGTTAGACCTTGTTTCTTGTGCAGATGAAATCATGTTTCATTGGTTCTGTCTCTTATGATCAATAATATCTTGCCTTACCCCAATTCCCTTGAAAAAATGTTGAATAAATGAGTAACTGGGTCTCATTTCTGGTTTACATCAAACATGGGAAAGCACCGAACTCCAAAGGAACACAACCTCAATTTATTCATCCCTATGCCCCCAAAAGGAGTTTAAATTGTGAGGAATGAGACCATGTTTCTCCAATAATATCTTGCTCTACCCCAATTCCCTTTGAAAAAAAGGTTGAATCTATGAGTAACCAGGTCTCATTTCTGGTTTAGATCAAACATGGGAGAGCACCAAACTCCAAAGGAACATAACCTCAATTTATTCATCCCTATGCCCCCAAAAGGAGTTTAAATTGTGAGGAATGAGACCATGTTTCTGGTTGAGAAACATGAAATTGTGTTTTGAACTCCAATAATATCTTGCTTTACCCCAATTCCCTTTGAAAAAAGGTTGAATCTATGAGTAACCGGGTCTCGTTTCTAGTTTACATCAAACATGGGAAAGCACCAAACTCCAAAGGAACACAGTGTCCAATGATATATCCCTATGAGATAAAAAAAAAAGGGGGAACTTATCAAGGAATACAATCTACAATTAACTGTTTTCCCTCACCCCCTCAAACAAATCAGAAATGACTTGTTATCAGGTCCCATTCCTTGTTTAGATCAAGAAAGTATTACATAAACAAATTTATACTAATTCTTGATTCATCCCTCCCCCTCTACAGTCATAAGGTCACTGTGTCTTTTTTGTTTACATCAGAACATTTGAAAATATGTAAGTAATTATTGTTCAGAGGGTATTCCCCTATATTTTCTCTCATATATTGGGTATATGATATGGGATGACTTGACTTTGAGTCCCACTCAGAAAGTGACATTCTTCTTCTTACATGAAACGAGATACTGTCATTCTACAATTTTCTTCCAGGAGGCTACCATATTTCTCACTAATTTCATCCCTCCAAATGAAAGATTTCCCCCCCCCCCCCTTTCTCATTAAAAAAAGAATGTGATCAAAAGAAAGAATACTGTAATTCTATCGTCTCCATCCTGCAGGCTGCTGTGACTAATGTCACTGGACATTTGGTGGAGTATGTTTCATCCTAATTGTTCGAATAATGAATAATGATTAGGTTTTTAATCCAGCAAGGTAGCACCAATGATAGGCCATCTCAACCCCCCCCCCCCCCCCCCTCCCCCCCAAATCGAAGGAAACAAAAATCTGAAAATATGAGTAATCTGGTTGAAAGGTTATATCCCCTGTATTTTTTCGGATTCTGGACAAATGAATGTGATGACTCATTTGCTAACATGGACAAAACAATGTCGGGGATGACCTCTCCTATAAAACACAATCGCAATTCATCTCCCGTCCCCCAGGGGGAAAAAGTCTGAAGATATGAGTAATATTATCTTCTTTCTGGTTGATCAGGCATCCCCCAGTATTTTGTCTCTATTCTGGACAAATGATATGTGATGACTCGCTGGCTAACATGGTACAAATTAAAGGGATGCCCTCTTCTATTAAACACAATCACAGTTCATCTCTTCCCCCTCCCCAGAAGAAAACTCAAAATATGAGTAATCCAGCCTTGTTTCTGGTTGAGAGAGCATCCCCCTGTATTTTGTCCTTATTCTGGTCAAACGATATGTGATTACTCGCTGGCTAACATATTAACAAATTAAGGGGATGCCCTCTCCTATTTAACATATCGCAATTCATCCTATCCCCCTACCCCCCCCCCCCCCCCCCCAAAAAAAAAAAAAAAAAAAATCGAAAATGTATGAGTAATAGAGCCTCCTTTCTGGTTGAGAGGGCATCCCTTTATTATGTCCTAATTCGGGACGAACGATACGTGATGACTTGTTTGCTGACATGGAACCATTGACGGGATGCCCTCTCCTATTAAACGCAATCTCAATTCATCTCTCCCCCCTCCCCAGGGGAAAAAAATCTGAAGATATGTAATGATATCTTCTTTCTGGTTGATCGGGCATCCTCTGTATTTTGTCCCAATTCTGGACACGATATGTGATGACGCACTGGCTAACATAGAGCAAATTAAAGGGATGCCCTCTCTTATGAAACACAATCACAATTCATCTCTTCTCCCTTCCCCCCCCCCCCCCCCCAGAAAAAATCTGAATATAATTATGAGTAATCATGTCTCGTTTCTGTTTGATAGGACATCCCCTTTATTTTTTTTCTCACGCTGGACAAACAATGTGGGTTGACTCGATTTCTGACATGGAACACATAAGTCAGAATGCCCTCTCCTATTTAACATAATCTTTTCCCCCTCCCCCCCCCCCCCCAAAAAAAACCCTGAAAACATGAGTAATCAAGCCTTGTTTCTTGTTTAGAGGACATTCCTTATATATTTTTTGTCTCTTTCTGGACAAACGATAAGTGGTGACTCGATCGCTACTATACCTCGCTGGTTTCAAATACACACCAACATCTTTTTTTCCAGTTTCCTTTAAAAAATAAGAATTCTAATTATGTGATTTCCATTCAGTTAGCTACTATATTAGTCACTGGTTTCATCTTTCCAAATTATGCATTTTCCACCCCCCTCCAAAAAAAGGGGGAAAGTTAATTCTATTATTTTCTTCCAGTGGGCTATTAGTCATTGGTTTCATCCCATGCAAGCTATGCATTTTCCCTGTCCCCTAAAAAAAAGAGAGAAAGAAAAGTCCATCTCAATAGGAAAATTTGTCACCGGTCATATGCAAATTATATTGTAAATTCTGATCTGTTTCAGTAATATAGGTTTTTTAATAATTGAATCCACTATTTCTGCTCTCTACACAGTCCTACATGGGTATCTAGTGAGGTGGGTTGGGTGTCACTAAGCCGGCTAGCATGCTCCCCGGGTAGTTGAAAAGATGCACAAGATCATCTTGTGGGTTGAAATATCATCATGGAGTAGGTCCATGATGTACTACTACACAGGCCAACATCTGGTATTGTGGGAAGGCCAAGTATCTGTGTCTGTTGCAAGCATCTATCCCTAGGCCTAGGATAACCCTCTTTTGAACCACAGCTTATGTCCTACTCCCACTATAGCGTAACTAATTATCTCCCTCCGTTTCCTATCCGATCCAAAATGCGCCGAAACGGTCAGTATCTAGCAAATGTTGAAGTTCCAACACATTTCATTTCACTTGATGCCATTTCACTTGATGCCTCCCTCTCTGCCCCCATTCAAATGCCTGCCCATTTATTGTCTTCCATTTTTCAGGGCACTGCTTTCATCATGCCTCCCCAATTCTTATTCACATTTTCTCTACCCACTCCCTTGTCCCACGTTATATAACATCTTCTTTGTGTGTTTTCCCTCCAATCCCAGCCAAGTTTGATTGACCACTCACATCCCCTTTATTGCTCTATGTATCCGCCCCCTTCCTCGCTGTATGCATGTGTTTGTATTATGTTTAGTGTATATTTTATGTTTTTTATGTTTCCTCGTCAGTTAGCCTCTGAAGAAGATTCTGCTAGGATTGAAAATTTAAGCCCGGACTCTCACTTTATGTGAAAAGGAGTATCCTACTAGTCCATTCCGAACTTGGTCCGCATCCCGTTTCCTGCCAGTACCTTCCGAATGTCAAACAGATAGGAAACGGAAGGAGATGCGCTATAGTGTGACTAGGCTATTAGAATCTTCATCGATCTACTACACAGGCCTATTATATACAGCTGGACTATTTGGCAGTACAGCATTTGATGGGTTTTACAGGAATACCGACTCAATCCAGGGAAAATCTTTCTCATACCCCTCCAACCAGCACTCGATTTAACTGCTACTCCATACACATAGTTGTCAGGGGTTAATTATTCATGGAGCGTATTATTAGTAGCACGGTATACCGCTAATACTGCTACTAGTACTACTTTTACTACTATCATTAGTACTGTAGGTTAGCTGGAATTATGATTATCTGATGGCTTTGACAGGCATTCCTCATTTGGATGGCCGGAACTGTCAAGACACAGTCATGCATATCACTGGGATGAAAGTGACTTTGCTCAGACAATGTGAAATGCAGACATAAGAAACATATGCATAAACATACAGATAAACATTAGTAAACATATGAATAAACATATATAGGAAGATGACCTAACGAAGTGAGTATTCTCATACATGTGTATTCAACGTACATAAATAAATACAGTAGTGAACTGTAAACAGGCCTAATGACCTAATGAAATGTATATTCTTGTAATGTGTGTTCCATCCCCTGGGGGGGGGGGGGGGGGGGGGGGGTGGGGGGGGCACCACCCTCGTACAAAAGTGCTACCTAAGGTCGAAAACTTGTGCACCTGAAAAAGTATCCTTTTTAGGGTTTTTTGTTATAATGAGTGCTGAAAACCACTCCTTTTTAAGGAAAACTTAATAGACTACGCCATATAACTGAAAATGATACCCTTTCGACGCTTTTTTTGGAACCGGGTGTGTAGCCAGTCATGTTGGGAGTGACCCCCCCCCCCCCCCCCCCCCCCCCCCACCCCCGGTTCATTCATTACTAAATGTAGACATACCAAACATTAATAAACCATGATATGAAGCAGATGATATAATGCCCCATGTATTCTATGTATTCATAAGTGTGCTGAAATGTGAAGAGACAACTCTTCATTCACTTATTTGCTATTGACGTTGAGATCCTGGTTTTATGACATAGCATGCAGTCTTTCTTACTCTAGATGGGAACGGTGTATACATTAATGGGGTCACGAGGCAGTCGCCAAAAGGGCTCGTCAATGACATAGCAATGTAGCGTAGTGTTTACAACTGATCGTCTGATACCATGAATGAGATGCCATCCATTGTTACTCATCATCCCATGAGATATGCCAGGCATCCCTGGCATCCGAGGGATGATCATCTGTCTCATCCCATCTTCAAGAGCGGACCGCATCTTTTCTCTTTGAGATGCTGCGCCCTGCTGGAGTCAATGGGTTGTAGTATAGTCAGAGTCAAACAGAAGGGAGAGGGGAGGGGGGGTGGATAGTGGAGGAGGAGGGCGAAATTATACCGTTAGGGAGATGCTCATCTGTATCTCATCTTCAAGAGCGGACCGCATCTTCTTTCTAAGAGATGCTGTGTCCTGTGTTCTGCTGGGCCGGAAAGGGAGTGGCATAGTGAGTGTTAGCCTAGATTGGGGGAGGGGGAGGAGGGCAAGTTAATATTCCATGCTAATCTGTTTGCCTTCTTCAAGACTGGACCGCATCTTCTATCTTGGAGATGCTGTGTCCTGCTGGAGTCAATGAGGTGTAGCGTGGTAATGGTTAACGAGAGAAGAGGAGGGGAGAGAGAGAGGGAGGAGGAGGGCAAAGTTAGTCCATGAGGGAGTTGCTCATCTGTCTCACATCTCCAAGAGCAGACAGCAAACAAACAAACAAGCTGCCCAATAATGGATTGTAAATAATTGCTCTTTATTTATTTGTTCCCATGGGCATTGGGAAATGAGAGGGAACAGGAATTTCTACTGAATTGTAATACGCCCCCAACTCTTACCCTTGCATATACCTATAGCTACACCACTATGGATGGATAGGGTGTGTCATGGGATGAGGGGGGGGGGTAATTGTGTCACTGTTTACTCCATACTTCTTGTTGACGTATATGGGTTTTTAATGCATATCATCTGTCTACTGCTTTCAAGAACAGCATCTTCTTTTGAGAGATTCTGTGCCATGCTGGGCACAATGGTGTGTGGGATGACGCTTATGATTTAAGGGAGATCTTTTAAGCATTTTGCATGCTAAATCACCCAGAGCTCCTTATTTGTTTAGACTGAGTGGGAGGTGGGCATGTTATCCCATAATAATAATGATAATAATAATAATAATAAAGGGTTTGATTTAAATATTGCCTAATATGATACAATTTCATATCTAAGCACTTAACACCATTACTACCCTTGACATAGAATACAATGCCAGCCTGACACATTTTGTGCAACATCTCCACTCCCTGGGGAGCATCCCTTCCATGCGGCTAATGGTCTTTGAAAAGATCATTTACATAAAGACTTTCATCTCCTACCAGGTCCCAATTTATAGACCTGGGTAGAGAGCAGCAATAGTGGACTAATTGTCTTGCTGAAAGACAAAGGCAGTGTGCAAACACAGGGTTCAAACTCGGGATCTCATGGTTGGAAAGCACACGCTCTACAAATCTTGCCACACCACGTCATCCCATGAGAGAGATGTTTGTTTGTCTCCATCTGCATCTAACCGCATCTTTATTCTTGAAAATACTGGCCAAACCAGTACCGTGCTGGGACTGATGGAATGGTCTCTTGTAGAGATCTATACATCATGTGCGTTTTTAAAGGGATCTAGTAACTTTGTCCAAATCCACAAATATTAAACTCTAGTGGCTCTCTCATTCCTTGTTTTTATTCCTGTTACCAATAGGAGCATGTAACAGGTTTTGGTTTTTCGAATATCCCTTTTGATACAAAATATTTACGATTGAAGTGTTCAGATTGTTAATTATCCACTGGAAAGTTATAGCTATATGTACTTCGTCAGTGCAATTTGTTATTGAATATCACTTTGCATTTTTGCTCATTACATGGCCATATAATAGCCATTCGAGAATTTGTTCACATTACTCAGTGGACATAATTATCAGATTACAAAAATAAAATATTATACTAACCATTCATCACTTTTTGCACATGTCAACAAAGTTACTAGATCCCTTTAATAGTCATGTGCTTTTCAAACCAGCTCTGTCTGGTGTAGATGTGAACATAGTAGACATAGGCTAGAAAATCTCTTTTGTTTGATGTTTCTCCGTATTGATTCGCTTGCTTCCATCAGCCCATCCCGTTTTGACTAACTAGATGCTATTTGGGGAATTCCAGAAATGTTGCAACCTAGGACAAGGTGACAAGCCTATAGGGCAAGCTTTCTGGCTATCAAGATCTGATCCAAATGTTCTTATCAAGGTTTAAACTGGAACCCAGCATGTAACCCCCTATTAGTGTTGTATAGTGAAAAGGATAGCCATTTGTAATGAACTGCTTTGTGTCAAAACTTTTTTTGTTTTGGTTAGGTTTCAGAAAACAGTTTTTTGTTTGTATCAAAGTTAAATCATTGCAAGTTTTGTGTATTTCAATGCAAGCATTAACACAAGCTAGAACTGTAATTACAGCAATGAATTGTATTTTTCTGTTTTATATTCACTTAAATATCAAGTAGAATGCTTCGATCCATAGCACATGAACAAATTCCCCAGCACATTGGTATGACACTTGATTCATAAGAAAGATTGAAGAAAATAATACTCAGAATATCCAGGTTAACCAATAGCTGCCTGTTTGGTTGTTTTTTTTATGACAGTCTACCAATTTTTGGAAATAATTGAACTACTAAAGCACTGAAAAAAAACAAGAGAATATAATAAGCTAGGATCAGCTTTAAATATTTACCATGTTATAAGAGGGTTTTGTTATAACAGAGCTCCTTATAATGAGGTTCCACTGTATTACCTTGCTATAAGAGGGTTTTGTTATAACAGAGCTCATTATAATGAGGTTCCACTGTATTACCTTGATATAAGAGGGTTTTGTTAGAACAGAGCTCCTTATAATGAGGTTCCACTGGATTACCTTGTTATAAGAGGGTTTTGTTATAACAGAGCTCCTTATAATGAGGTTCCACTGTATTACCTTGTTATAAGAGGGTTTTGTTATAACAGAGCTCCTTATAATGAGGTTCCACTGTATTACCTTGTTATAGGAAGGTTTTGTTATAACAGAACTCCTCATAATGTATTACCTTGATATAAGAGGGTTTTGTTAGAACAGAGCTCCTTATAATGAGGTTCCACTGGATTACCTTGTTATAAGAGGGTTTTGTTATAACAGAGCTCCTTATAATGAGGTTCCACTGTATTACCTTGTTATAAGAGGGTTTTGTTATTACAGAGCTCCTTATAATGAGATTCCAATGTATTACCTTGTTATAAGAAGGTTTTGTTATAACAAAGCTCCTTATAATGAGGTTCCAATGTATTACCTTGTTATAAGAATGTTTTGTCATAACAGAGCTCCTTATAATGAGGTTCCACTGTATTACCTTGTTATAAGAGGGTTTTGTTATAACAGAGCTCCTTATAATGAGGTTCCACTGTATTACCTTGTTATAAGAGGGTTTTGTTATAACAGAGCTACTTATAATGAGGTTCCAATGTATTACCTTGTTATAAGAGGGTTTTGTTATAACAGAGCTCCTTATAATGAGGTTCCAATGTATTACCTTGTTATAAGAGGGTTTTGTTATAACAGAGCTCCTTATAATGAGGTTCCAATGTATTACCTTGTTATAAGAGGGTTTTGTTATAACAGAGCTCCTTATAATGAGGTTCCAATGTACTGCAATAGTTTATCTGTAGAGATTGGTTCCTACGGCCCATCCCATTTCTACCAACTAGATGCTATCCCTGGAATCTCAGAAATGTAACCCCCTCCCGACTCCTGATGGGCAGATGCATGGACTTAAATTGATCAAAGGTGAATTTTTGTTCACCGAGGCAGGATAGAGTTGGTTTCCCTACTATAGGAAAAGATGGTTATGATAATAAATGTTGCTGTAAGTGTAAAGTAATATTACAAGCAATTATATGCATATTAGCATACATATAATTTTTAGAAAGTTGTATACTTAGGGATTTAAAAAGGTTATTTAAGCTTAATTCTAAGACCCTCGAATGAAATTCTGTTACATTGCAATAAATGCATCACTTCCATCGGCACAATTATGCAAGTACTATATAAATGGTAAAATACCTTGATACATGGTTAGAAATAATCAGCTAGTACAACAAAATTTAAGTCCCCGATAAACCATTGCATGTTTATTCATTGCTTTACGCAAAGGTCCATTGGGTAATAACTCCTTGAGTGCCAAGCACGCATTTTTGCGAGTTACAATACACACAAATGCCATAGAGCATTACAATTCCTGACACATAAAAAGCTCGTATTATCCTGGAAATCTTATGTCTCACCATTAATTTAACCTTTCTAATTCTATCAGCACATAGTCATATGTACAACATATACTACAAATTACAATATGGACATGTTAGTGTCTTTATGCGCTCAAAGGGTTATTCAAGTGGTCCATTGCCCAGGGTGTTCCCTGGTTCGTTGGAATAATTTTTCATGAAAAAACATGAATTCTGAAGAAAACAAAATGTTTGAGGTACTTTAGCTCAATTTTGATGCAATAATGAACCATTTTTGGAGACCCTGGATTCCTTTGTCCTGTAATTGCATTAGTTTAACCCTTGGTCAACCCCTACTCTTACATGAAAGGCTGATTGGGTCAATAAAAATGTTAATTTGATTGGTCTTTTCGCCTAGTTCTGTGGCTTTCCATGAAAAAGTGAACAGTTTGTTTGAGGGTACTCAATCACCTGCAATAATAAGCAATATCTGAGACCCTGGGATTCTTTGTCTTGTAATTGAGTTAGTTTAACCCTACAATCACTATCATCATCTAATAAATACATACTGCAGTTGTAAGTGAATGCCTTGCTCATACTATATACAATATATTGCTTGGGTCAATCACTAGGTTAATTTGCTAGCTTTTTCCCTGGTACTTTGGCTTTTGGTGAAAAAGGCATTTTGTTTTTTTGAGATTTAACTCAATCTATTGTAGTTATTAAAAAAATGATCAGGACCCTGGAAGTCTTTGTTATTTTTTGCATTACTTTAACTCTTTGAGTGGCTGGGATTACACAGCTCTAAGGTATTTGAGTGTGTATTATGTGGTGCAAAATGCGAGCTTGGCACTCAAGGAGTTAGGCCTGTAATCACTATCATCAGGATGCTTGAAATTAACCTGTTTGCCTTGTGGTCCAGTCGGGCAAGTCAAAACAAGATTGTTCAACTTTGAGTGGCCCTGAACCTAAATCTGGTGGCCCCATAGTATACAAAGAAAAACATAACAATTTATGTTAAATTTGGTTGCCCGAACGGGCCAGTAGAATTTAGGATCAATGAAATTTGGTGGCCCGGAGCTAATTTTTAGTGGCCCCGGGCCAGCAGGCCTAATTTCAGTATCTAATTTCGAGCACTGGACATACAGGTAGGCCCTATACATATCTTAGAGCCAATTTAATGCCTTGGTCATGCATGATACGCCGAGTGGGTCAATGAAAAGGTTAATTTACTCAGTATTTTCCCTGGTTCTGTGGCTTTCCATGAAAAAGCAAAAACAAATTAAAAATTGTGGTTACTCAATCTGCTGCAATAATAAGCAGTTTTCAAGACCCTGGGATATAAACCTTTGTCTAACAATACCTTGGATTTAACTCGGACAGTGTCACTGATTCATATTAACACTGGAATACACACATTTTTGTTAAAGGCTTGCATGAGTCGTGCGTATGATAGTGGTTAATTGGCTCACTCGCTACACTCATTCAAGCAGAATGAATTTTCATGTTTTTTACGTTGATGGAGGACCCTGGGAAAAAACATTTTAGGGGGAAAATATTTTAGGGAAAAAATTGTTAAGTGGAGTAGACAATTGAGTGGAGCGATTGACCATGGCTTTGCCATATGTGTCGCAAAAACCTCACAGCTCATAATGAGCAGACCGGTCGCCAATGACTCATCACGCAGAGTACAGCATGAACTAAATAGCTTCTTTGTGGAATTGGTTGTCTACGAGATAGATGGGGATGGCCGGGGATAGGGGGAAGAAGGAATAACGAACAGATGGAGAAAAGGGTGGATGGGGGGAGGGGTGGCTGGAAAGAGAGAGGGGTAAATGGGGGAGAGGGAAAGGACTTGTCATACATTAGAGTACAGCGTGCACTAAATAGCTTCTTTGTGGAATTGGTTGTCTACCAGATGATGGGGATGGCCTGGGATAGGGGAAAGAGGGAATAACGGACAGATGGAGAGATGGGGGGAGGGGGTGGATGGGAGGAGAGGGGAAAGGACTTGTCATAGAGTACAGCGTGAACTAAGTGGCTTCTTTGTGGAATTGTTTGTCTACCAGATATGTGAAGATAGTAGGGAAAGGAAGAATTACATAAAGATAAAAAAGAGAATGAAATACAGATAAAAGAGAGAATACCCTACATATAGCAGGAGAGGGTTATGGACGGAGGAAGGGATAGATGGCTTGAGAGAGGGTGGATGGGGAGAGGGGACAAAACTCCTTACAGAGTACAGCATGCACTGAATGGCTTTGTAAAATTGGTTGTCTACCAGATAGATGGGGGAAAGGGGAGAGAGAAAGAGAGTGCGGGGGAGAAGTTGGATGGAGGGAGGGGGAAGGGGTAGGGTAGGGGAAAGGGGAAAAGACTCCTCACATAGTACAGCTTGCACTAAATGGATTATTTTGTTTCCAGATAGCTGGGGTAGGGGGAAAGAGAGAAGCACGTACAGATGGAGAAATAATGGTGTGCTTATGGAGAGAGGGAGAGAGAGGGGATGAGGGGGACTGTGATGGTGGGAGAGGGAGGTAGATAATGAGAGGGGGGGGGGTAGCTTGGGGAGAGGCAGAGAGACTCTTCACACAGTACAGAAAATGGCTCCTTTGTAAGCATCATTGGTCTATCAAAAACAAAGGTGAGGTGGAGTTGAGAAAGAGAGAGAAGTGGTGAAGTGTGATGTCATCAATGATGTCATAAACATCTTTTTTTAGAATTTTCAAATTTGGACTTCATTTTCAGAAAGAGCATAACAAATAATTTCCAAATACCGAAAATCAATTGAATAGGTTACGTATTGGCTGAGATATGCCCATCTGAATGATTTTTTTTGGTCAATGGGCAATCAGTGTTATAGTGCTCTGGTTCATAACTTGATGAACCAGTGCACTATAACACTGATTGCCCATTGAAGTAAAATTTATTCGGATGGGCATATCTCGGCCAATACGTAACATATTCAATTGATTTTCGGTATGTGGACATTATTATTGATGCTCTTACGGAAAAAGGAGTTCAAATTTTAAAATTCGAAAAAAGTGTTTTTATGACGTCATGGCTTCTGTACTCTATAGGGGTTTATCACATGACTTAGTAAATACAGTACATGCCGCTGCGGTGTTATATTTTTGGATATACCATGGCAATATTACACCCCTGTGTTTGACAGTCAGATGATAAAACAGTTGTTCAATTTGTTGTCGGGAAAATCAGGGAATATTCCTATCCTTGGGATTTCAAATGCTATTTCTTGAAGAAAATAAGTCCCTCGACTTTGTCTCGGGACTTATTTACTCTTCCCTCAATAGCATTTAAAATCCCTCAGGATGTAATATTCCGTGCTATACCCTCCACCGCCATTTAACAACAGTATAATAGGGGGTGATAGAGAGGCTAGGAGGGAAAAAGAAGACAAATTGGGAGAAGAGAGAGAAGGGTGGAGAAAAAGGAATCTCATCACAGAGTATAACGAACACACTGGACCAGAGGATGAAACAGATACAAGGGGCAAGTAGGAGAGATGGGGGCATAGAAAGAGAGAGAAAAGGAAAGAGAGAAGGAAAGAGAAAGAGAAGAGAAGAGAGAAGAAAGAGAGATCAATCAGGGAAGAAGAGGGATAGAGAAAAGAAAGATAGAGAGAGGAAAAAGAAGGAGAGAAGATGATGGGGGGGGGGGGGGGGAGAAAGCAATCACGTTTGTGTTTGAGATGGAAATGACAATGGGAATCCCTGCATTCTACCATGTGGAAATATGAAATTCCTAGAAATCGTCTTCATAACAAAAACAGTTCTGCGATATCAACCCCATCTACATTACACCTACATCTATTACCCTTTTGGAGCCTTGGTGCTATATCCCTTTTCTCTCTTTGTGCTCCCTTCAGTCATGTAAGGCACAAAACACATTACAACCATTTCTTGCCTTTGTATTCCTCTTTGTATTCCTCCTTATCCATTCCCTCCTTCTATTCCTCCTTATCCATTCCCTCCTTCTATTCATCCTTATCCATTCCCTCCTTCCATTCCTCCTTATCCATTCCCTCCTTCTATTCCTCCTTATCCATTCACTCCTTCTATTCCTCTTTATCCATTCCCTCCTTCTATTCATCCTTATCCATTCCCTCCTTCTATTCCTCCTTATCCATTCCCTCCTTCTATTCATCCTTATCCATTCCCTCCTTCTATTCATCCTTATCCATTCCCTCCTTCTATTCCTCCTTATCCATTCCCTCCTTCTATTCCTCCTTATCCATTCCCTCCTTCTATTCCTCCTTATCCATTCCCTCCTTCTATTCCTCCTTATCCATTCCCTCCTTCTATTCCTCCTTATCCATTCCCTCCTTCTATTCCTCCTTATCCATTCCCTCCTTCTATTCATCCTTATCCATTCCCTCCTTCTATTCCTCCTCATCCATTCCCTCCTTCTATTCCTCCTTATCCATTCCCTCCTTCTATTCCTCCTTATCCATTCCCTCCTTCTATTCCTCCTTATCCATTCCCTCCTTCTATTCCTCCTTATCCATTCCCTCCTTCTATTCCTCCTTATCCATTCCCTCCTTCTATTCCTCCTTATCCATTCCCCCTTCTATTCCTCCTTATCCATTCCCTCCTTCTATTCCTCCTTATCCATTCCCTCCTTCTATTCCTCCTTACCCATTCCCTCCTTCTATTCCTCCTTATCCATTCCCTCCTTCTATTCCTCCTTATCCATTCCCTCCTTCTATTCCTCCTTATCCATTCCCTCCTTCTATTCCTCCTTATCCATTCCCTCCTTCTATTCCTCCTTATCCATTCCCTCCTTCTATTCCTCCTTATCCATTCCCTCCTTCTATTCCTCCTTATCCATTCCCTCCTTCTATTCCTCCTTATCCATTCCCTCCTTCTATTCCTCCTTATCCATTCCCTCCTTCTATTCCTCCTTATCCATTCCCTCCTATTCCTCCTTATCCATTCCCTCCTTCTATTCCTCCTTATCCATTCCCTCCTTCTATTCATCCTTATCCATTCCCTCCTTCTATTCCTCCTTATCCATTCCCTCCTTCTATTCCTCCTTATCCATTCCCTCCTTCTATTCCTCCTTATCCATTCCCTCTTTCTATTCCTCCTTATCCATTCCCTCCTTCTATTCCTCCTTATCCATTCCCTCCTTCTATTCCTCCTTATCCATTCCCTCCTTCTATTCATCCTTATCCATTCCCTCCTTCTATTCCTCCTTATCCATTCCCTCCTTCTATTCCTCCTTATCCATTCCCTCCTTCTATTCCTCCTTATCCATTCCCTCTTTCTTTTCCTCCTTATCCATTCCCTCCTTCTATTCCTCCTTATCCATTCCCTCCTTCTATTCCTCCTTATCCATTCCCTCCTTCTATTCCTCCTTATCCATTCCCTCCTTCTATTCATCCTTATCCATTCCCTCCTTCTATTCATCCTTATCCATTCCCTCCTTCTATTCATCCTTATCCATTCCCTCCTTCTATTCATCCTTATCCATTCCCTCCTTCTATTCCTCCTTATCCATTCCCTCCTTCTATTCATCCTTGCTTCCTTCCTCTTCATCCTCTCTTCCGTCCTTCAATTGTTCTCCCTTTCAAACATATATTCCTCCTTCTCCCTCCCTAGATACATGTATACACTCAGTTCCTCCTGGGGAGCTCATACTGGTACCTCAATGAGTCCTATCATCTCTCCAGGGTGTGTTTTATTCACAGTATCCTCTGGTTCTGGTCATAGAATGGCTTAATAGGGTCAGAACGCACTAGTCCATTATACCTGGGGGGGGGGGGAGGGGGGGGGGGAGGCACTCAAATTATTTTTTGACGGGGGTGTGCCTCACATAACTCTGAAATGGGGGTCTTAAGAGCTGACTACAAGCACAAAATATAGGGTCTTTGGAGCTACAAAAACCCTGAAACGGGAGTTAAGGGGTCTAAGGAGCAGACTAAAACTACAAAATACATGGACGGTTACTGGTTGTTAGAGGGTCTCCGCCACAGACTAGCGTAGGCTGTACACAATTTTTGAAATTAAATTTGCAGAGACTATGTCGATATCTATAGTAGATATATTATCATCTGAGTGTGCACTAACAAACGTATGTTACGTAACCGCTATTGATGAGTCTGCTTGCTATGTCAGTCAGTAGTCAGAAGCGGTCTAAACAAAATATTTATTATTGCCATATTAGTGATACCCAAAATAAATTATTTCTGTTATATTGTATAGGACTCGGAAGTGACAGGAATTATGGACTTATTTGATTAGTAATGTAGTAAGCAATACGACAATACTCTACCCCACTACCCCACGGGCGTAGACATGTCATTGATACCCATTCAACTGGGGGGATGATCTATTCATTCATCCCCCCTGATGAATAGGTATTACACAAGTCGCTACGCCCGTGCTCTACCCAGAGGACTGTACAGCGTTTGGCTTCCCCTTTAAATGCAAACTACAATAACAGTCAAGAGTAGCCCAGTTATCTTGTGAATGGGATGGTTGTAAGACTGGCAAATTCCAGGTACCAGATAATAATTACATGATGAGGGAATGGCTGCACAGGTCAAAAGTTGTGAGAAAAGCATTTTTGTGTAACAGTAGTTTCAGACAAAGTGGATAAAGAGAGGAACCATAATGATTGACAAGCATTGGCGCATTGATGGAACATAGTCTGAGTCTAAGTCTGAGTGGGGGGGGGGGAGGGGGTGGCAAGCTCTTTGTATTTCTTAACCACAATGATTTTTGTTTATATATTTTGTTTTTATTATTTATTATTATTTTAAAGTTGAAAGCAAAATCTGGTAGGGAATGTTCAAGATTATTTTTCTTCTTTCATTGGGTGTATTATTAATGGGAGGAAGGAGAATGAGAGAAAGAAAAGGATGGAGCAATTGTCTGGGAAAAGGGGATCCGATTTTGCCTGGAATTCCCCTTTTTTTTTCTAGGGCTCCCGAAGCTATCAAGCTTTATAGATTGACGAACAAAGGGCAAGTGCTACTCCAGACCTTGTCTAGCTACCCTCGTCTCCATGCGCTCTCCCATCACCACTCCCAGATCGCTCTCACCAATTCCTCTCTCATAATATCGCTCGTTGATAGTCTCTCTTTAATAGAACCAATTTGGATTTGTAAATCAAGACGCACAGTGCCATCTTGTGAATGCCTTGCGCATGGTGCGTAATACACATTGGCTCAGTGTTGTACAGTGCTCACAAACGAGCCTAGTTCAAAATGGCGACCCATGGTGTAGCATCCCCATGCTTGATGATCCTTAAACCATTAGAAATCCACACTTGTAACCACAGTTTGTTTCTAAATTTGATGGTAATTTATTTTAGTGGGAAACAAAATAAGCAAATTAGTTTATTGAAATGAGAGTAAATGATTGTGTGTAATTTAAAAAGAAAGTCAAGATATATATTCCTCAGAAATGCACTCTCCACAGACAGTGAGTAGATGGGCAAATTAACATATAAAGTGATTGGGTTTTATGAGGTCTGTGTCTGAAGACTAGGTGCATCCCTGGATGAAAGTGAACTGTGTACATTGTCTTCTCAGCTGGATGCACTTCTGTAGCAAAACGAGCAATGTCAACATCCCCATCCCCTCTCTCCTTTCTCTCAGTCTTTTATCCTTCTTCTTCCTTCTATTCCCGATCGGCGATCCCATCTCTTTACATCTGTCCCTCCCCCCTTTTCATCTCAATCACTCTCTTCTTCTACCCCCCCCCCCCTTCTCTCCTTCCACTCATATTTTCCCTTCCACCCCTCCCTCTCCCTCCACCCCTCTCTATCCCTCCTCCACTCTCCATCCATACCCCCCCCCCCTCCACCACTCTCCATCCACCTCTCTTTTTTCCTCTATTTCCACCCGTCGTCGTCCTGTTTTCTCCATCCTCCTCCTCTTTTTCTCTCTTCTCTTTCTCATTCTCATCCCTCCCCCTAAACCAAATTCTGCCCCCATGCATGTCCCAGACAAGCAATTCCAGAGACAAAGGGAACAAAGGACCTAGCTAATTCAACCACAAAGAAAGGACACACAATGAGCTAGTGCTTGAGCAATTTTCATTCATGGCCTATTACGGCTGCACTTGTGCACTTGTTCCCCAGAAGTCGTGCGCTTTTTGTCCTCTTACATGACCTCTTATGGGCTATGGTGATATTAGGATGGTTTGATCTCGTACAATCCATCATGATTTAATTGCACCGATTCATAGTGCATTATCTGTACTGGAGCCAATACTTGTATGAACCCTTGTAATGGGTCATACAGATGTCAGGCAATTTCCTTTACATCTAATTCTAATGTTAGCTCATTTATTGCAGAAAGATTTGGTGAAGTATTGGTCTCTCATTGGATCAAAATTAATAAGAAGAATAATATAGCATATTTGTACAGTGCTTAATTTAAGAATAAAAGCTAGTGAAAGCTATAGTGTTACCACTCCTATAAATCAAGATAAAATATGGCATGCTAGTGAATGTAAAATGTAATATGTGGTGGTGATGGTGATGGTGATGATGATGATGATGATGATGATGATGATGATGATGATGATGATGATGATGATGATGGTGGTGGTGGTGGTGGTGGTGGTGGTGGTGGTGGTGGTGGTGGTGGTGGTGGTGATGGTGACGATGAATATGATGATGATGATGATGATAATTGTGGTGATGTTGATTTTTGTCGTGATGATGAAGTGTTTATTTTGCACCCTCTGTAACCCAGTAGCTCCTTAAATGTCCTACCTCCTTTTACCCCTCTCTATTTTGTAAAAGGGCACTTCCTTATGACCTTAACCCAGCAGGTTGTTCCTGTCTTGAGGGGGAGGGAGGGGTGAAGGCTGTACCCCCAGGCCTTTAGACTCTGTTAGTATTTAAAAAAATACTGTATGCAAATTGCACAACCGTTGATTTCTGAGATGAAAATTTCAGAAGTCATAAAAGTTTACATCCATGTCTAATGGCATGGCCAGGTAGGCCTACTAATAATCAGAAGTCTGTATATTACTGGGCCTTATTATATTATACAGTTTAATTTGTACCCTCCCTCCCCCCCCCCCCCCCCCCCAGAAAAATAATTTAAAATTGTTAACCCATTTGTGACCAAACTATTGAGACTTGAGTCTGACTATGGAGAAAGCATATGTGACCTTACACCACAAAACGACTGTTATGTCACCGTGGTAGTTTGTCTGTTATTAGCTGGATTTTTAGTATTTTCTGAATGAGAGTATCATAATCTACCTTTCGTGAAATTTTTAGATAACAGTGCTTGAATGGACGCCGATCTTTGAAGCGGCCCATTTTCTCCCTAACTTTAAAACTGATTCGGCCATGTTCCAAATCTTGGGCGCTCATTTTGATCTGGTTTGCTTAGTCCAAATATGACAAATTATATACCATTTTAAAGGTAATGACTTCTACTTTAATGTCATGTAAACATTAGCACAATCATTTTTCCAGACTTATTGGTCGTTTTGTGGTGTAAGGTCACATATGTTGTTGGTTGTTGCACCAAAATCAGACAGTGATCGATTGGTTACAGCTTTGAACAATCCTCTAAGTAATACCCTCATCTAGATGCTGAACAGACATTGATGAGTATTTCCAAAAAGGTTTTCTAATGCCTCCTTGGTAATATCATTATAATTAGAACTAAACATTATTTTTTAATTTGGGGTTAATTTTTACCAGAAGTTGGTTTTCTATAGGGGTTACTTGCGGATTGATCTACAGCCATTTGGTCTACTCCCATTTGGTCTACTAGAAAATTATAAATTCAGCCAAGGGAACATATAACCTTCTCACTCTCAGTCAAGGGTCCCATCATCATCATCCCCTTACTACCAAAATGTAACAGGAGACCAAAGGGTGTAATCCAGTGGCCCAGGGTTTGTCCTCCACGCTCGGTCAACCTAAGGTCACACCTGTACCAGAGGGTGACCTTAGGTGGACCTGAGGTGACCTCATTAGCATATCTGTCAGTCAGGAATGTGGGGTAAGTTGACTGGGGCAGACCTAGTCTAATGCACACAGACCCTGTTGGGAAGTATGTCCATAGAGTTAGGCAGATTGAAAAGTGTGATTATTGTAAGATGGGTGGGTTTTTGCATAGAACCATGGGTCCATGGCAGTTGGTCCATGATAAAAGAGACTGAATATGGGTTAAACTGGCTAGGGCAGACCTAGTCTAATGCACTCATATCCCACCCTGTGTGTGAACATGTCCATAGAGTTAGGCAGATTGAAATGTCTGCTCATTATGATAGCTTGGATGGGAAGACGTAAATCCATTGCACACAGACCCTATCAATGAGCATGAGTTAGGCAGATTGAGATGTGTGAAGCTGTGTTGGGTTTACAACAAATGAACTGATACTGACTGGGGCAGGCTTAGTCTAATGCACCTAGACCCTGTTTTAAGTTTATCACCCTCATTACCATGGGTCATTAGTGTGTAGTATTAGTTATAGCACTATGACCTTTGCGTGTTGTTGTATTAAGAAGGTTAAAAACCTGGTTGTGTTTGTAAATTAAGGTCATAGCCTTTGATATTCATTCATTAGAGCTGCGGCTGATGCAGTGAGGATTACTACATCATAATTAATGTTCATTGGTTTAGGTGTTCCATTTGATTTGCAAGTTGCATTACCACATTTGGTTACCATGCAATTACGGTGACTGTTTAGGCTGTGATTAGTAAGGTGGGTGGAAATGATACGTATGGCTCGGACAATTTTCATACTGATACAACAATGCAGTTGTGGAAAAAGATCCACTTGGTAGATATTTAAAGAATGTTAAGATGTTGTACGAGCTGCATTCCCACATTTGGTTACTGCGCAATTATGGTGAGTGTTTATGCTCTGATTAGTAAGGAAGCAAAAAATGATAGGTATGTTGAGGATATCGGTGATTAAAAAGCCATCTACATCATCTAAGATGAAACAGCACTTACGTTGTAGCTTCACTGAGCTGGATAGAATGACTAGTATACATTGGCAGATGTTGAAATGAATGAAGACGTTTAGCAGACTTGTCCTTTGGGGTCGAAAGATGATTCAGTGTTAAGAACCCCATCACCAATTATTGAGATGATACACAAACGTAAAGTATTAGGAGATTGAAATTGGTGATGGTGATAAAGAGAGGGATACGAGAAATAATTATGATAGGATATGTGGTGGTGGTGTTGGGGATTGTTATGATGATGATGATGATGATGATGATGATGATGATGACGACGACCAAGATGACGATGGCAACAATGATAGTGAATATATTGAGGATAAGGATGTGGATGACGATGTAGATGATCATGATCATGTCAATGATGATAAGGATGACGGGGGGGGGGGGGGGTAGGAGAATAGGTAGGAGGAGGGTAATTATGGTTGCAAAGTGTGGTGGCTAGGGATGAAGAAGCCAGCCAGGATGATACAACTGTTTACACCTACGATGTAGTTCATCATCAGATTGACAGGTGTTAAAATGAATGAACCAACATTTACCAAGTTGTCCCTTGGGGTCAAACAGGCATTTAAAGGGACTTAGTAACATTGTCCAAATCCTCAAAATAAAATTGTAATTCTAGCGGTTCCCTCATACCTTGTTGTATTCGTATTAACAATAAAATCATGGGACAGGTTTCGGTTTTTCAAATTTCCCTTTCGTTACAAAGATATGTACGATCAAAGTATTCAGATAAGAAAAACTCCGGGCGAGTTTTTCATCCCTGTACAAAGTGAATGCAGTGAGTTAGTGAATATCACCCAATATCACTTTGCATTTTCGCTCATTACTTGGCCATGCAATGTCCATTTGACTTGAAATTTTCACACAATACCCTGTGGACATATGAGATAACAGCACTATACATTGCATCAACCATTCATCACTTTTTGCACATGCCAACAAAGTTACTAGATCCCTTTAATAGCAATAACCTAGCTATACCATCTCTAATAAGTAATATGAACACTGGGAGCATTATGAGATTAAAGCGATGATAATGAGGAAGAGACTACAGAGAAGTATAGTGACACTGGTGAAGGTGGTGATGATAATGATGATGATGACGATGATGACAACGACCACAGCACCACCACCACCACCACCACCACCACCACCACCACCACAATGATAATGATGAACATGATTGAGATGATTATGATTTTGAGATAAATGACATATTATAGGTGTAGAAAATTATGGAAAAGCCATGCATTGAATGTTTTTTTAAATATCGAAACATACATGTATATCTAACCCTTCTTTATCACCTTTCTCTTCTCCTTTCTATCTTCTAGATAAAAAAAATACCTTACAAGAAAATATTATGATGACGAGGAATCCTAAGGATGATGACAAATCCATGCAATTTAGCTTGGGATTGCTGCATCAATTATTGAAGCGTGGAAGGTGTTGGCTCTCGTTCCAGATGGGCGGTCACGGGCATCGGGGTAAGTCACTTGCATTTGGTTTGTCCATCGCCTGGGGGGGTTATCTTTGTTTCAAACTAAGGCCTGTATACTGAGTAATGAGTAATTCCATGATCGAAGCCTGGATTGTTGTAGCTGATGGTGTGAGATGATGGGGAACCCCAATAACCTTTTCTTTGCCTATTTTTATGGGGATGTTGGATTTTAACAGTGCATGATTTGTTTTACCAATTGTAAAAATGAAAAAAATATGCTTTACAACCAGAAGAAACCTAATTTTGGTGTGTGTGGCAGATTACTAGAATTAGTCTTTTCATTGCCGTAATTATCATTCTTTCAAAATGTGCGAATGATCTATAGATAACTGTATGGGTTCAGCCAAATGCTGACGATGAAGATGCAAAGAATTATTTGCCATATCGGGATGCGTGATGTTTCATGTGAAGTAAAATCAACAAAGTTTTCAATGTTTGACCATGCATTTATACACTTAATGGCAACTTTACAATGAATGCATCTCTTTTTGCAACAGGGCCCTTGTCTTCTCTTTGGTCAAGGTTTACATGAGGTCAGCATTGTCCAGAAGCTGGCCTACATGTAGTTTAGTCCCAATATTTTTATTATATCTAGGTGGCAGATGGGTCTGTATAATGTATATATTCATAAATAAACAGTTTGGTCTATGGTCAAGGTCATTTCAGTTCTTGTATCTGAGTTTGAAATATATGATAGTACTGTCAGTCAGTGAAATATGATTGGTATATATGATTGAGTGACCCCCCGCAACGGCACCCTAAAACATTTCCGACAGTTTAAGACTTAAAAATCATTCAAATTTCTTGAAATTGTACTCACATATTGAGAAAATAGTGCATATTCCGATGCGATGATCAGATTTGCGATACATTAATTATATTTCGAGATATCGCCTTCGAACGCGCGCGTTGTTTTTTGGCTTCACGAGTTCGAAGTGTTTTTAATACCGGCACCCCCTCAACCCTCATTGACAATGCACGCAACTGAACATTTCTTGTGCGATGTTGGTATTATTTATCGTATTTACTTGTATTACTCGTAGCGGACGATCTACGCATTATTTCTCCTCAATATTTCGACCAGTTCAGTTTCTAAGGGTAGCGCGCATCATCTCATGCGCGATTTTTTACAACACGCGCAAAAACAAATATTACGCGGGGTGCCGATATTAAAAACAGTGCCGATGTGTAGTACACCTACCATATATTATAAATAGTTTGGGTTTATGGTCAGGGTTGACATGTGTCATCAAAATATGCAAAGTACTAGTACCCAGGAATGATCGATGAGTGAAAGAAAAAATTGTACCCAAGTAGTTAGTTTAGTTCTTTTAGTGGTATGCTATCAGTGATTCTGTTTGTATATGATGAAATGATATGAGTTTGGAGTTTGGAGCTATGGTCAGGGTTTGTTACATGTAGGTCAACAATATCCAAAAGGTGACCCCTTAGGAAAAAGACCTATATCTTGAAGAGGTCACAAATTTACCATGGCCCCCTTGCAGAAAGAGATACAATCGATTGCAAGTCAGATCATGTGTTCTGAATGCTCAAATCTGATTGGTTGAAACGCGTACATTTTCTGACTTACAATCGATTGTAAGTTACAATTGATTGTATCTCTTTCTGCAACGGGCTGAAAGGTTGATTGTTCACTTGTAAATTTGTTTTGTTTTAACTACCTACATGTACATGTACATCTGTAGGGGTTTCACAAACTACACAGTGAAACTTGTTATATGATGAAAAAAAATAGGAGTTTGAAGGTATGGTCAAGGTTTGGTACATGCAGCTCAGCAATGTCCCAAAGGTGACCTTTCACAGAGCTCTGGAGGTGACCCCTTAGGAAAAAGACCTATATCTTGAAGGGGTCACAAATTGACCAAAGCTTGATTGTGCAGAAGAGCTCGCTTCCAAAAGGCGCTAAATCCACTTTCCAAAAAAATTGAGTTAACGATATATCTACATGAATACTCTACGTAGCTATCTAGGAATCCACATTTTACCCCAAATAACTCACTCAAAATCAAAATATAGAAAGTTAAATTTTCATATTCCCATAGGCACGTGTACAAAGTGGGACAAAGAAACCTGTTTTCCTCGGAAGTTGAAAAAGTGGATTTAGCGCCTTTTGGTTGAAAGCTCTTCTAAAAGGAAAATAACCTACATGTACCTACATCTTTAGGGGTTTCTCAAACTACACACACGCAATTATTGATTGGTCAGAACTTCATTAAATATTCAACAAATCGATGGAAAATGACCTACATTATATAAGTGAATCACATTTTGGACCGAAATTCCCGACAAGAAACTATAGATTTTTCATCGTGTATTTAATTTTGTTAAATGACCTATATAAAACTTGCTGGATTTAAATAATAAATGTTTGTTTTTAGTGTGTAATGGCTTGAGGGATTGTCCAGTGAATGGCACTGGTTTCATTGTCCAGTCCTAATGGATTGGCAGATTGCTGTTTCTTTTTCTTGGTTGAAGGAAGAGGGTGGATGCTGTGGGTGTGGGCGAGGACTTAGAGTCTCTCCTTTCACTTGATTTCTATTGGCTACGATTTTACCCAAACTTGTTGGAATGAAATAATATGTGTGCTCTGGGTGGGTAAGGGGCTAGCCTTTAGTCAAGGCTCTATATGGCTGGGAGTTCGATCCTACATACAAGCTGCGATTGTCCCACTTGTACTGTAGTACCCACAACATAGGCATCGCGCTTCGCGCTCGGTTGGGTGTTCGCTCCGCTCACATAGCGCAGGGGCCTTGACAAAAGGCTAGTAAGGGGCTTGAGGGAGTGTCCAGTGAATGGCACTTGTTTCATCGTCCAGTCCTAACGTAACAGGTGGATTGTTGTTTCATTTTCTTGGGGGAAAGGGAGGGGGGCTTGGAGTAAATAAGGGCTTAGAATCTCTCCTTTTATCTGATTTCTATTGGCGACGAATTGACCAAAACTTGTTGGAATTAAATAATAAACGTTTGTTCTTTACAAGTATGGGGCTTGAAATGAAGATAGCAAATGACTTCAGCAAGTTCGGCATCTTGGAGAGATCTAGTAACTTTGTTGGCATGCAAAAACCTGACAAAGGATTGATTTTTAAAAATATGTATTTCCATGCTCTGGTATGTCCACTGAGTGCTGTTGGAAAATCCCATTTTAAAAACATATCATGTAGCATAATGTCATATTGCATAATAAACATAATTCAAAGTGCTGTTTGCTGACTCAAGATGCAAGTGAGCTGGGTTGATTCAAACAAAGTTACTAGATCCCTTTAAAGGGACTATAACCCCGTCTTAACTGGGAGAAATAGTTGAGGTAACATCCTGATGTTATCCGGATGAGATCCTACACCATTTCAGTTAAGACGCTCCAATCGGGATAACATCAGGACGACATCGGGGTGAGTTTCACCCTAGTCGGGCCAGGGTGATATCGTGGTAACGTCCGGACAACATCCGGACGACATCCTGATAAATGGCCAGTTAAGACGCGCGCGGAACATTACCCGGGTAGATGACGTACACAGCGCGCTGATACTCCCGTGTCGCGCCAGCTGATCGCGATGAGGGAGGTGCGGTTGTTATGGTAATCCATATCGAGATCCCTAACCAACCCCCTTCAACATTTGTATATCCATTTGGATGCACAGAAAACAACTCGCTAAAAACCACCCTAAAAAGAAACTGCCTTGGACCGAGACTACACCACCTATATATACCCGGCGCTGGGCCATAATTGTCCTCTTTCAATTTGCGACGCCTTAGAGACAGTCACGCTAGAAATCGCGCTCTTGCATTTGATTCTAAGAATTTTCGTAGCAGTCTACAACTAAAGTAAGACCGTTCCTTTTCTATCTATCAGTGTAGCGCAATAACCCTATTTTGATTTGTAAGTCCTTGGACCTTGTCAGAAGCGATATTGAGACCATTTTCGGAGCTTTTTGTTAGGTTTTTCTGGCGCTCCGTTGGTGGTTAAGAAAATGACGCATGCGTGAATTTTTCGGACGGCTCGCTGTGGGAGTGTTCCCCCGGAGTTACGGGCGAGATTCGGTCCGAGTTTTCACTCCCATTTAAATTTTTTTCTCGGGGCTCTATACCTCGGGTCATGTATAAGATTGATTTTTTTGGGGCTTGCTCGGCCCCCTCGTTCGGGGGGCCTTGCGTCTTGGCTCGTGTATAATGTTGCTTCCTTTCTTTCTATGGCCGTCAATCATTTCGGAGGCGTTGTGCTCGATTCATGAATGATGTTGAAAGTTTTTACTTTTTATTTTTGATGTCATGTTTGTATTCTTGCATTCCCGCCATTTTGTTTTTATGGCTTTGTTGTGGTGTGTGCTGGCTCGACCTCGTGGTCGTGGCTTGTCCTTTTGGCCTTTGTTTTGTTGAGGGGGGGTGGTGCCTCGTCGGGGTCACCATGGTTTGAAACATGTGTTGGGGGGAGGTGGCGTCGGGGTTGTTGGCCCTCCGCCCCCTTCCCTTTCCCCCCCCCCCCCCCCACCCCCACACTTCAAAAAAAAAAAAAAAAAAGTGCGGGGGTGCCCGCGAAGGGACAAAAAAAAAAAAAAAAAAAAAAAAACTTGAAAAAAAAAAAAATAAAATTTATTTTGTTGTTAAAAAAAAAAAATAATAATAATTGAGGGTTTATGGGGGGGATGTTAACCTCCTTTTTTTTTTTTTTCCTTTGTTTTTTCTTTACCTTGTTCCTTTGTGCATCTAGGTATGACATCGGATGATGGTTGGGAGGACGTCTTGTCGGTCTCGTCCGGCGAGGGCCACGAGACGGGGAGTTTGAGGCCGGGTTCCCTTCCCCCGGGTCGTTCAATGAGTCGGTTCCGGGGGAACCAAATTTAGAATCCCGTTCTACTAATTCGCGCCTCACGGGTGGGCGAAGCAGTAGCTGTGGCACCCAGGGGTATCCTATGGCTAGAGGTTAGTAGGGTCCCCTGAAGACGGTCCCCCTATCATCGTAGGGCCCGGGGATCGTGGCGTCAGCCGGGGTGCTGTCCCTGGTTGTAATTCGCCTATGATGTCCGGCTTTGGCCACGGTGAGCAGTTCAAGACTCGGGCCATTTCTCACCGCACACGTAAGTCCTCTCGCAAGCCGGGTAAGTCCGCTCTTTCCATAGCTTTTGACGTCCTCTCACAAGCAGGGGTAGCCAGCTCGTTCCGAGGCCTTTGACGCACGTGGGTCAGCAGTGCATCCAGGAGCCTACTGGGCGTCGTCCAGCTTACGACCATACCACGCTGGTTATATCTACCCAGGATGGACGGGCTACTGCTTATTCCCGGATACCTGGTCTCGGTAGGCCAGTTCCCACCAGGCCGTGGGTAAGTACTCTTAGTCTTGCGGCTGTTTCGTCCGTTCTGTCGGCGCTCCCCCTGGTGCTGTGGTACAGGGGGATGTGATGTACATTTCGGGGTGCCGTGGCGCAGCGGTAACGCCTCTGACTCCAGGTCAGAAGACTGCGTGTTCGCATCACGTTGGGGTCACCATTATGTGATATGGTTCTTTGGTGTGTATATATTTAGAGTTAAATTTGAAGTTTGTCCCATACTCGTTGCTCATGACAGTGCGACAATGTATGAGGGAATAGATTTTATGATGTGGCTTCCAGGAGATCCCGTTACTTTAGGTAGTTGGGATCGATCCGTGCGCTAGCCAGGGTGTCGCCCCGGGCTATTAGACGCTAGCGTAATTTTTGATAATTGCCACGGTAAATTAATTAAGAAAGGAGCCATGTTATGGCCTGTATTTAAATTTTGGTTACGCATATGGATAAGTTCCTGTCGCTCTCAGTGAATGCTATTTGATTCTTGAGGAGCGGGAGTATGGTTTGAGCCCCGTCTAGACGTAGGTCATGCTGTGAGCTGTATTAAAATTCTCTCCATATAGTCGTCTTGACCGCATGTCCTTTGACGCACGGGTTGATGCGCGTCTCTTGCCACGGGGTGTTTAGTCACCTGCGCGGGGTAGGTTCCTTTGGTTCCTTGGTTCCTTTGGTTCCCCCGGGATCTCTGCCCGCGGTAGACCTATCGGGGTGCCCGCGCGACCTCTGGCGGGTCCCCTTTTCCGCTGCCCTTTGCTGCGCGGGGCGGGTTCCGTTGGTTCCGTTGGTTCCTTTGGCTCCCCCGGGATCCCTGTCCGCGGTAGACCTATCGGGGTGCCCGCGCGACCCCTGGCGGGTCCCCTTATCGCTGTCCTTGCTCCTGTCCCGTGGGGTGGGGGGGAGCCGGTGCCCCCCCCCCCCCCCCCCACCGACTTCCCTTTGGTTTTTACCTTCGGGCGTCTAGGTGGGGCGCCGGACAGTTATATTTTTTGTGGAGGTTTCGCTTCCCTCGTCGAGTGAGGGTCGCGAGGCTGCAGGATGAGGCATCTGTTTGCGGACCAGGCGGGTCCAGATTCGTGTTCGGACGAGATCGCCAGGGCTTTAGGTTGCGTCCTGGCAGGGTCGCCACGACTCTTGTCTTATGGCTTGTTTGTTGTCTACTACTATCTCCCCTAGGCCTGTGTGGATCCGGCCCGGTTTGAGCCCGATCTCAGGGCATAACGTTGCCTGTGGGTCTGGGTTATGCGCCGGGATCCGTTGCGATGGCCAGTGGGCCATTGTTGGTTTTAAGCCACGCGATCGGCGTTGTTTATGTTGTGGACAAGGAGTTGTATCATAGGGTCAGCCTCGTTAAGGCGGTTACTCATCAGTTCGATTCCCCTTTCTCAGTCGAATGCTCGTGTGCACGGATGGCGGGTTGGCCATTGCATTTAAGACAGTTTGGCTTTGATAGGGTGGTTAGCCAACTTGGTATCCCAACGCTCTATACCTCGTTTTCCGGGGGAGGACTGAATTTTCCGTGGACACAGTCGGGGTTTTCTTCTTCCTCAGCCCCGTTGTTGTGTAACTAAACCTGATCCGGTGTCGTTGGTTCCCTTGTGTACGAGGCTCCCCGGCTGATATTGTATCTCGGTTTTTTGCCGTTCTAGATGTCCCTTGTTTCAGCATGGAGTCTTCCATTCATCCCCACGCCCCCGTTCGCCTAGGCTGTTGGCAGTCTCTCGGTTCCCAGGTTGGGTTGCGGTCAGTTCAGTGCCGAGGCCTTCTCATTTGGCCTGAAGTCCTTCTCCAGGGACCCCTTTCGGCAGGTGTCGGTGGTGCCAGGCCCCCACGATCTCGAGGAGTCCGGTTCTCTTTTCAGAGGTCGTACTTCGTCTGCTCCTTGCAGAGATACTCAGTTGGGTCAGGTCGCTAGGTCCCTCATCATCGAGCTGAAGTCACGAGTGATTCCTTTGGGTGGTTCAGATGCCTTCCGTCGCCTACGCATGAGGCTGTTGGCTCCGGCGGAGTCTTGGCAGGTTCCCGGCCTCCTCATCAGCTTGGTGGTCCTAGTGCCGGTTGTCGTTTCTCCATCCGGTCCCTACAAATGTTCCAGATGCAGGATATTTGGGGGGTTTTTCTTCCGCCCCTCCAGGGACGGTCGGTCGGGGTTGGGTTCCAGACAGTCCCATGGTCGTTGCAGATATAAGCTGGCGGGGGGGGACGCGAGGCCGTCTCCTCCCGTCTCAATGGCTCCTTCTCCCCACGGTCTTCAGGATGATTTGCGGGGGGGCAATTAAGTCTTAATGGACAATAGATTCCTTGAGAGTCATTTATCTGGCTTATGTGGGGTAGCTCACATGAAATAGTGATACACATGATTGAGGCGACCTAATATGTATGTAGGTTGCCTATTACTGATGGCACTAACATTAGCAGTGTATCTGCGGTATTCGTCATGGCGCTCTATTTATATGAGAATGGGTTTATAGTGACAATATTTGGCTAGTATTGTAGTGGTGGAGTTTGCAATTTGAGGGCCAGAACATGGCTCATTTGTTGTTTTGCCTATGGTAAAGGAAATGCAAGTATTTGGTAAATGCTTGCCAATTGCAAACTTAATAATTTTATTTGAATTATACTGCATCGAGAGCCTAGTTCCCGAATCATGCAGGCGTTTTGTTTACGACGCCCATCTTCCAGGTCTCTGGTACCGTCCTGGGTCTCGACCGGTGTTCTCAGGCCTTGGTCCGTGCTCCAGGTTGAGCCTATGTTGAGGGCCTCCCTTGGCTGGAGCCGGTCCTCCCGGTCTTCCTGCTGGCGTTGGCCCTGACCCGAGGCGGAGTACCTGGCGCACCTTGTTAGCATTAGGTCAGGGCTGGTAAGAGATGGGTGGTGGTCGGCCCTTCCGTCCAAGGGGGCTTTTTATTACTGGGAACCCAGTTTTTTGCCCAGCCGCCGGCCCGGGGTCACAAGACCCGGGCAATGGCCGCGTCTGGGCTTCCCTTCGTTAATGGTGCTGGCGATTCTCGCAGCAGGACATGATACGCTTGTTTTAGTCACTTGTCCATGCCCACGAGTTCCGGGCGATGGCCGACTCGTGGGCTCTCGTTAACGGAGCCCCTGTTGGGCGAGGTTCTACGGGCTCCTTGCTGGGCGTCGCCAAATGCGTTCGTCTCATGTTATCGGCGAGACGTGGTGGCCGGAGGCCCGGTCCTTGCTGAGGCGGTTCTGGCGGCTGGCCCTATGTAGATGTAGTCTGCGTTGTCCGACCCCTCCTCCAGTCAGTAAGTATACTTCCCGTATGCTATTTGTGTGGGTCAGGGATTATACAAATGTTGAAGGGGGTTGGTTAGGGATCTCGATATGGATTAAATGAATCTTAGTGATTTCATTATCCATTAGAGATACTAACCAACCCCCTTCATAAATTCCCTCCCGTCCTCCCCGCGTCGGTAGTCGTGCGCGTTTGAAAGAGGACAATTATGGCCCAGCGCCGGGTATATATAGGTGGTGTAGTCTCGGTCCAAGGCAGTTTCTTTTTAGGGTGGTTTTTAGCGAGTTGTTTTCTGTGCATCCAAATGGATATACAAATGTTGAAGGGGGTTGGTTAGTATCTCTAATGGATAATGAAATCACTAAGATTCATTTAACCTACCCGAGTGAGGATTTTGCGGATGGCTGGTTAAGACAGCGGCCATGAGCCTGACGAAGGCTCACCCTGTGTTTTACGATCAGACCCTATACTGTTTCTTATCCAGATGTCGCTCGAGTGACATCGAGGTAAAGTCTATTTCTCCCAGTTAAGACAGGGTTTTAGTAACATTGTCAAAATTCTCAAAATCCAATTGGAATTCTAGCGGTTCCCTCATATCTTGTTGTATTCCTATTAATAAAAGCATGGGACAGGTTTCGGTTTTTCAAATTTCCCTTTCGTTAAAAAGATATTTACGATTGAAGTGTTCAGATGTTCAATTATCCACTGGGCCACGAAAAAGTGAGTGCAATAAGTAAGTGAATATCACTTTGCATTTTTGCTCATTACTCGGCCATATAATGTCCATTTAACTTGAAATTTTCACACAACACCCAGTGGACATATCAGATAACAATAATATAAATTGTATCAACCACTCATCACTTTTTGCACATTTCAACAAAGTTACTTGATCCCTTTAAAGAAAAGCAGGACGAGTTCAACACATGCTTCAGAAAGGAAGTATGAAATACAACACTTGGTTTCAAAAGTGATAAAATACTGACTTATATTCTAGAAAATCAAAATCAATGAACAGACTGCTTTGCCTCCCCTGTGTATCTAACATATATGCAATAATGTTGTTGTTGTTGTTGTTGGAGTTTCTTTGGTTTTCAGCTAACATTGCCGGACATGATACATTATAAGGTTTGGCTAGTCTCAGTATCAAGCTTGTGGGTTTTATTTCATACTGGACTACAATGAGTTTTACATTCGTGTGATTAATGCAAGGTTATTAAAAGAATATAAGACACCTTTAGACAAAAATGACAAATGACACCTGTGGAACTATTCATGGTTTGCACGCGAGAACTGTAACAAAGGTAGTCATTTTTTTATTGTAGAATGTATCAACTGCATACATATTAAAAATGCAGCATGGAGCCTTGGAGCAAGTCTACACACCATATGGTGTGAAATCTCATTTCCGGCAACCTCTGAATTGTTTTCTAAATTTTCACTCAATGATCGATCAAAGACAAAAAAAATGATAAAAAAGAATGCAAGTGGGAAAATGCCATGCAAGTGACATTTGTCTGCTTTTATGTCCTCCAATGGCCTCCACAGAGATTTAAGAAAAACGTTATTGACTTTTGAAAATTGACTTTCGGAAATGAGAGTGATTATATGATGGAGAGGAAGATCAGTCTCGGTGGATGCGTATGAATATTTGATGGGTAAGGAGAAAGAAGGAGTTGTGGTAATTCTGAATGTGGTGCTACGTAGGTCTATGGTTTAATCTATTGCCTTCCGGGAACCTGATTTATATTGATTCTCGGAAGAACTATATTTATTTGAAGGGGAAAAATTAATGATAGATTCAGATTCTTTGAAGAAAATATACAAGGTTTATTAAGGTTTATTAAGTTGCAACGTGACTAAATGGCATTGGGTGGGTAGAAAAGAGTGTATTAATTTTTTTACTAAAAGTAGATTTTAGGAAGAACTGTATTGATCGCTGCTCAATTGAAGGTGGCAAATTGTCTATTGCTTCAGATAGGTCTGTGATGAACATCGTCTAAATCACAACAGATGTTGTGTTAAACGTGACTTCTGTATTCGGTTGGAAGAAGAAAAGAAGTCTGTTTATTTTTTCTCAAAAAGAGTGTAGGTGTACTTTGATTGAATATCGATTCTCGGAAGAACTATATTTATCTGAAGGGAGATTAATGATAGATTCAGATTCTTTGAAGGAAATATACAAGGTTAATATTTATCCGTGAAAAGTTGCAATGTGACTAAATGGCATTGGGTCAGGTAGAAAAAGATTGTATTCATTTTTTTTTATACTGAAAGTAGATTTTAGGAAGAACTGTATTGATCGCTACTCTTTTGAAGGTGGCAAATTGTCTATGGCTTCTTCTTAATCACAACAGGTGGCTATACTGATTGCTGATCGATCCATCCGCAACAATTTGATAATAGATTCTAATGTTTGGAAGAATATAAACGAGGTTATTATTTATCTTTCAAAGTTTTTGGCTATGGATGGTTACTTTGACTGAAGATATATTTTAGATAGAACTATATTTATCACTGCTAATTTGAAGGTGGCAAATTGTCTTTGGCTTCCGCTTCCCATCCATGATGAGCATCGTCTGAATCACAACAGATGGTTTGCAAACGTGACTACGGTCTTGGGTTTGAAAAAAAAGTATGCTTATTTTTTCTCCTTGTGGACTTTAAATAGAACTTAACCGATCGCCGATCATCAAGGCAACAATTTGAAAATATATTTAATGATGTTTTAAAGTGATCCAAAGTGAGAATAATGCTTTAATTTCATAAGTTTTTTCACAATGATATTTGAGACTTCAATCATACAACAATATCATCAACACATTATTCTGAAAAATGTGTGAAAGTTTCATAGAAAAAGAAAGCCATTAAACTTGTGAAAAAAGTGAACATTTATGTAAGATTTTGTAAGCTTCTGTATGCAACATCATTTGATCATGAGCTGTTTAAAAACATAGCAGCCTTCAGTGGGCGGTAAAATCAGAGAAATATATACCAAGGTTTGTGACAGAAATAATTTACAGGGCAGATGGCACAATGAAGACTGCACGTAGCTAGGATGAAGTGATGAATAGTGGATTATTTAAAACCCAACCAGGATGGGACCTTTTTCAAGGCAAAATTTAACGTTTTTCCCTAATCAAATTGGTTATTATTGCTACCTTTTAATACGTGGAAAATATTGAGTTTATTGAAAGTTTAGAGAAAAAAATTAACTAATTTGCTGTGAAATTGCCAGTTTGAACAACAAAATATGATTTAAAAATGTGACAATGGCTCAGGAGTTTCCTAAATTGCAGCGATCTATGCACTAATATAAATACTAACAAAGTAATGAAAGCAGGTACAGTAATAGAAAAGGGCTCAATTAACCCGTTGCTTACAGGAACCAGGTGGGCTATGTACAAAGTCTATGGGGATTTCAGGATCTCAAAGTGAATGGGTTAATAGAGAGATTTATGATCTCCTTGTACACTTGATCAGATTCTTGATCAAATGTAGAACTATCAAACCACAAATATGAGGGCCATCATCCTTGATGCTAAGAGCTAAGAGACCTTGTATGTACAATGCAAAGTATACTCCGCAAAAAAGAAACTGGACACTTGTATAAGTAAAAATATTACATATTTATGTACGATAAAGTGTACATTGTCATATATAAAATTAAAGGAAATTTAGTCCTCTACATGCAGGGTATAAATTAAAGGTGTGATCGTTCATGCGTGAAATGTCATGGTCAATTGATAATAGCAAGGTCTGTTTTCAAAAATAGCAAAAACAATGGAGGACCACAACATTCGATTGAAATGAAAGTAAGCGTTTCACTTAAAACAACATGTCCGGGGCAAGTAGATTATGACATTATTTAATTTTACTGTTATGAACAAACTCTGAAAATACACATTTTCCAATAAAACAGGGCCAGGCTATCACAGCATCATCATCAACTGGTCTGTTTTTGAGGCATGAAGCTTGTCTGTTTCACGTGTCCCATGCAATTTTAACCATAGTTACCTAGAGAAATTAAATGTTAAAAACAGCCCAACTGTTTGACCAAGGGTGACATCAGGTTTGAAGATCTTTGGACTACGGTAGAATTCTTGAAAATAATTTTGGACCATTTTTCATGCTGAAATAAGGGCACAAACTGTGGTTTCGGCTAATAAAACTTTGCCATGAAATTGCTCATTTTGTTAAATTCGGATGAAAACAAAACCTTTAATGTTCACAATTTGTCTTCATTTATACTTGTTATTGAGATGAAGATAGAACAGGTCACATTTATAATGAAAACATATGCCATGTCATGAAAATAGCGTTTTAGAGTATGCTTATCAATATTTATATGGTTGAGTGGATGTTCAATTTTTGTTATTTTTGAAAACAGACCTTGCTGTGGTTAATTGACCGTGACAAGTCATGCATGAATGATTTCATCTCGATTAAATGCCAATATTGAAGAGGGTAATTGTATCTTTAATTTGATATACAATATCATATATTTTATCCTAAATGAATATGAAACATTTTGTCCTATACAAGTGTCCAGTTTCTTTTTTTGCGGAGTATAGTTACTTTAGGGCCCCTGTTGCAGTAAGAGTTGCGATCGATTGTAAAGTTGCGATTAATTGCAAATCAGATTGCAAATGATTGCAACTTTTCAATCGATTGCAACTCTTCTTGCAACTGAGCCCTGATACCCTATGTAACACTAGAAGCAATCTGAATATAATGTTTATTTCCAATACTAGTATCCTATCCACGTTCATGAATTTCCTCCACCCTCCCCCCCCCCCCCCCCCCCCCCCCCTTTTCTGACAATCAACATAAATCCTTGCCCCTTTCCTCGCTGGTTTCATGAATCATAGTGCGAGAGCGAAGGGGCAATAATTGAACCCCTGAATGTGGGAGCCAAATTGTAATGTTCTGTCATAATATCCCCTCTCCTTGTATATACTGTCCCATTGTGTGGGAATGCTACACCGCGGATCGCCATTTTGAACTATAGGCTAGTTTGAGGGCATGTACTGCATATTACACTGAGCCAGCATGTATTGCATATCGTGCACAAGATGTTTGCAAGATGGCACCGTGCACCTGAATTATGAATCAGAAACACTTTAAACCTGTTCACTATGAGATTTTGAAATCTCCATAGACTTTGTACACAACCCACCCGGTTCCCGTAGTCAGTGGGTTAATAATAATAATAATATGAAAATTTATACTCTACTGCGCTTAAAAATTATTATTATTACCCATGGTCATCAGGTACATTGCAAACCCACACAATGATATTGCATACTTTCTCAACTCCCCGGGGAGCATACAAGCCGAGCTGCCACTGATGATATGGCACAAAGGCTAATTTAACACCCGACCATGGTACCCATTTATACACCTGGGTAAAGAGCAGCAATTGTGGATTAATTGTCTTGCTGAAGGACAAACGCGGTGGTGGTAATAGAATCCCCTTGAACATGAGAGCCAGTTAATATCATAATTGTTTCCCCTCGCCCTTGCACTTTTTTGAACTATTTTTATTTACTGATCATTCCATGAGGACGTTGATCTGTTGAAGGGTAGTTTATCATCAATACATGACAGGAAACTGGTAATAAATAAGAAGCCTGAATGTGAGTCATAATTTTCAATTCATACCCCGCCCCCACCCCCTTCCAATTTGTTAAAACCAATTTAACCCTGTTTTATGATTCTTTGCTGCTCTCTTTGCATTTGCATTTTCTTTTTTGCGCACTGCACAAGGCGTTTGTAAGATTGCATCACCCATATGAGTTACAAGTCTGAACTACCCTTTTATAATGGTGGTAAATGAATCCCCTTGAACATGAGAGCCAGTAATCATAATTGCTTCCCTTCGCCCTTGCCCCTTTTTTACTATTTTATTTCACTGATCATTCCAGGAGGACATTGATCTGTTGAAGGGTAGTTTATCCTGATACTGACAGGAAACGGGTAATAAATGAGAAGCCTGAATGTGAGGGTCATGATTTTCCATTCTTACCCCCCCCCCCCCCTCCCCCCTTTGTCCTCCTCAAATTTGTTTTCTTCCAATTTATGATTCTTTGCCGCTCTCTTCCAAATGTTCTTTTCCTCTTTGCGCACTGCACAAGGCGTTCCCAAGATGGCACCGGGCATATGAGTTACGAGTCAGAACAACCTTTTTATACTAGGGTTGGTAAATGAATCCCCTTGAACATGAGAGCCAGTTATCATAGTGGTTCCTACGTCCTTGCCCTCATAAAGACATCGATCTGTTGAAGAGTAGTTTATCATGGTACTGACAGGAAACAGGTAATAAATGAGGCGCCTCTCATGAGAGGATCTTCACAATGTTCATTTCTCACCACCACCCTCACCCTAAAAGAGTATTTCAATTCTCCCTTCTCTTTGTGTATTTTCATTCCCTGTTCATTGAAATTATATATCTTCTAGATGATATCATTTAAACTCCTATAACAAGGGAGCAATTTGCCATAATGTTCATATCTAATATCACTGAAATGCTGCTACTCTTTCAATACAATCCTTGTCCCCCTCTCCTCATCTCTCTGTGTATCTTCTTGCCTCTTTCCTTGAAGTTATATCTTATATATGATATAATTTAAACTCCTATAACAAGTGAGCAATTTGCCATAATGTTCATATCTAATATCACTGAAATGCTTTACGTGTATATTGATTCTATCCCTAAATTCCTCCTACTCTCTCGATACAATCCTTGTCCCCCTCTCCTCATCTCTCCATGTATCTTCGTGCCTCTTTCCTTGGAGTTATATTTGATAGATGATGTTATTTCAATTCCTAAAACAGGGGAGCCATTTGCCATAATGTTCATATCTAATATCACTGAAATGCTTTACGTGTATATTGATTCTATCCCTAAATTCCTCCTACTCTCTCGATACAATCCTTGTCCCCCTCTCCTCATCTCTCCGTGTATCTTCGTGCCTCTTTCCTAGGAGTTGTATTTGCTAGATAGTGTTATTTCAATTCCTAAAACAGGGGAGCCATTTGCCATATTGTTCATCTCTGATATCCTCTCTGAAATGCATACATGTTCATTTCATCCCTAATTTCCTCCTCTCAGTACAAAACCCTGCCCCTCTCTCTCTCCTCATCTCTCTCATCTCGCCATATTGTTTTTCCCTTTTCCTTGAAATTATCTCTTCTAGATAATGTTATTTCCATTCCTGAAACAGGGGAGCCATTTGCCATATTGTTCATCTCTGATATCCTCTCTGATATGCATTCTTGTATGCATCTCTAATTTCCTCTTGTCCCTCTCTCCTCATCTCCCTGTGAACTTTCTTCCCTCTTCCCTTGAAATTATCTCTTCTAGATATGAATGATATTTCAATTCCTAAAACAGGGGAGCCATTTGCCATAATATCCTCTCTGAATTTGTTGGGCCTCTGCATAAAAAGTGCTCCGATCACTGACAGAGCTACCCTACTGAAATAAAAAATAAAAAATAAATAAATAAATAAAATGCATCTATAGTGAATATCCCATTTCATCCCTAATTTCCTCCTACTCTCTCTTAGTACAAGACCTTGCCCCGCTCTCCTCATATCTCCTTATCTCTCGATGTATTTTCTTTCCCTGTTCCTTGAAATTATATCTTCTAGATAATGTTATTTCATTTCCTCAAACGCAATGAAAGACAATCGTCATGTTTGAATCCATGAAGAAGAAAGCCCGTTATCATAATGTTCATCTGTGATATATGTGACCCGCTATAACAAAACCTGGCACTTGTTGGTAATTCATGTTTTTAAGAAATGGGCATTTTAAGTTCACACAATGTGTGTAAAAGACCTATGATTGTAAAATTGAAACAATCACATCTTCGCCAATTATTGACCAATCAGTTAGAACAAAGCATCAAATGAAAGCTTGTGACGAGGCTTTACTATAATGGTGTGAAAATCTACATTTTGATTTTTACAGACAAGTGCCGGGTTTTGCTATAGCCGGTCACAAATACTCTCTCTTTCCACACAATCCATATCCATATTCATCCCATATATTACTTCCTAATATATCTTGCAATAATCATAACAATTCTCAATGAATTCATCCCTTTTAGCATTGTAGTTTGTACTGCCAGCTAAGGCATGGATTTTTATCAGGGAAGGGGGTGACAATTGACCCACATCTGAAGTACATGAGATTGTTTTTGTCCCAAAATAAAAATCCTTCCCAATATCCTGTTCCATATGCAATCAGCATGCCTTAGCTCCTTCAAATATGTTATTTTGTAGCTGCCAAGTTCTTCCTTCATTCTTCATTCTTGAAATGCGTCCTTGTCCTCGCCATGCCTTCGGTGATTCCCAGATGTCATCTGTCCGATAATTGTGTTATAATAGAACCGCCTTAGGGGAAAGGGATCTATTATTCAAGCATCTAGAACTCAGGGGTAATAATTGAAGCTCAAAAGCATGAGGCACGTTTTGGCAAGACAGATGAAGATAAACATACCCTATGTCATTATTATACTCGTTATACAATGTTCATGAACACTCTCTTCCAACATCATTTCTTGCTTCCTCTTCAGAAGAACTTAAAGATCGTCAAACATGGAGATGCTACATTTTTAACTAGGCTAGTAACACTGAGCCAGTGTACATTGCACACCTTTCTGTTAAATTCTTCACCCTTCCTTTTTCATTGATAACCTATATTCTGGTCCCATGATATCGTCATTTGAGAAATATGTTTGAGCGCGACAGATTGATAATTACAACCATGTACATGAGGGGAAATATCACGATGTTCATCTCTGATGTAATATAATCCCCCATGCATGAATTGACTTTCCTAATTTATACCGCTAATTTTGCGTTCCTTTTTCTTTGATAACCTACATTCTGGTCCCATGATATCGTCATTTGAGAAATATATTTGAGGATTGATAATTACAACCATGTACATCAGAGGAATTCTCACAATGATCATCTGTAATACATATTCTCCCCCATGCAGCTCTCCCAATTTATACAAAAATTCTTGCATTAATTTGTCACCCTTCCCTTTTCATCGATAACCTAAATGCTGGTTCCGTGGAGCCATCGTTTCGAGAAATGAATTATTGAAGCACTGAGGAAAAATAATTAGCCTACATCTAAAGATCATTATCATTACATCCCCGTTCCCGAGAAAGCTATTGGTGCATTGTACATTATGTATGTCACAATTCGTGTCTGTGCTAATTCTGCCTTTCATAGTTTGTAATACCGCCCTTGCCCTTGCTGTATGCATTCGTGGGACATGCCGACTCTATTAGATGCACTTATCTATCCCTGGTTCAAAGATATGATGTTGGCTTGTACACAAGAGCAAATCTTAGTGATACAATAAATGCTCATCTTCTTTACCTCCCAACATCATATGTACATCATGTACACAGTCCTAATTGCCCTGTCCATATTTACCTTTTTAATTGGGTAGCAGTTAGACCCCCCCCCCCCTCCCAACCCCATCCCCGACCCTCAATCTCTTATACCTCCCAATGTTGTATACTGTTCTTGCCCCAGCCATATTTACCTTCTTGATTTAGCTAGAGGGCCCTCTGGGTAACAATCGGACCACCCTACCCCCCCCCCCCCCCTGTATCCTAATCTTGTACACTATCCTTGCCCTATCAATATTTACCTCATTGATTTATCTAAGGGGGCCCTTGCGGTAGCAATTAGACCACCACCCCCCAAAAAAAATAAAAAATTGCCTTATTTATTCAGCAAGCCCTGGGGGGGGGGGGGGGGGGGGGGTGCCTTAAGGTTGCTATTAGACCACCACCCCACCCCATAAATAAACCCCACCCCCCAATTTTTTGTTAAAAACCTGTCGGCGCTAATATCTTTCCATCTTGTACACCATCCTTGCCCTATCCATATTTGCCTTTATTTATTCAGCAAAGGGGGCCCATGCCTAGGGTAGCAATTAGACCCCCCTTAAAACAATTCACAAACGCAGGCGCGCGAACACAAGAGCCAATCTTCATCATATAATTTATCCCCCTTCTCATTCCTGTTAGTTTCTTGACGTGAGTCATGTATGTGGGACTGGGGTCACATTCATTATGTTCACTGGCGCTAGCTTGTCCTTCAGACTGGTGGATTATTTTCTTCATCCCGGCTTTTAAATTTGTTTATGAGGCAAATGTGTTTTGTTCTTCTTTTGTATAGTTAATCCAACTTTTCTGTGGATAAACGTAATTGGTTTGATGCTGTATCATACATGCTTTCAATTCAAATGATAGACTAACTATCGACTCGAGTATAAATATATTTTATGCAGAGTTCTCCCAAAATAATTTTTTACTAGGTCTTGATTCCAGGCTAAAAAAGTGACAGAGCTTCATTTACAGAAATGAATGTATATTATCAATTGAGGCAACTGAATTTGTACAGCATTAAAACCTGCATGAGACATTTTATTTGGCTATAGTTATACTTAATCTGCTATGGAAGGTTATTAAACTTTCCTTTTTTCTGCACAAGGTAAAGAAAATACAGTTTCCATACCTATTTTGGACTTATTATCAATATTCCGGTTTTCATTAGCTCTTCAAATGAAAACTTGATGTTGTTTATGTGATAATGAATGAAAATCATTGTATCTACATTTGAAACAAATACATGAATTCAAAGCGGAAGAACCATTTTCTATTTAAAAACATATATCTATATTTTATCCAGAAACCAATATATTTCAGCTTATGTACAGGGTTTAGTAAAAACTATTTTCGTACTTATTTTGGTCTTCAATTATTATTCCAGTTTTCTTTAGCTTTTCCAAAAAAACGTGATGTTGTTTTTGTGATAATGATTGGAAACCATTAGTATCTACATTCAAAACTAATAACGAACTCAAAGCGGAAGAGGCATGTTCTATTTTAAAAGATACAAACACCACAAATGCAGAAATTATTTTTGTAGTTGGTTTAGAAACTACTGTTTTTGCACTTACTTTGAGTATTACTGAAAAAATCTTGATGTTGTTTGTGATAATGAAGGGAAATCTACATTGATAACAAATAACAAAATTTTAAGCGGAAGAACCATATTTATTCTATTTACAAACATGTAAGTACATTTTATCCAGAAACCAATATATCTAATTTTATGTACAGGGTTTTAGTAAAAACTATTTTTGTTCTTATTTTGGGCTTCAATTATTATTCTGTTTTTCTTTAGCTTTCCAAATAAAAACTTGATGTTGTTTATGTGATGATGATTCAAAACTATTACATTAAAAACTAATAACGAATTCAAAGCGGAAGTGCCATATTCTATTTAAAAACATACAAGTACACTTTATCCAGGAAGCTTATTTAGAGGGTTTAGAAATGATTGTTTTCGCACCAATTTGGGGCTTCAATTCTTATTCTGCTTTAATTTTAAGCTTTTTAGAAGAAAACTTGATGTTGTTTAATGTATGATTATGAATTGTCTAAAATCATTTGCATCTACATTCAAAACAAATCAATTCACAGCAGAAGAGTCATGTTCTATTTTAAAAGTTCATAAGCACCTTGAATGCAGACAATACTTTTGTAGTTGGTTTAGAAACTGCTGTTTTTGCACTTATTTTGAGCTTCAATTATTGGGAAAAACATGTTATTCACCTATTTTTGGCTTCACAAATAATTCTGCTTTCCTTTAATTGGTGTAATTATCATAACATTGAAAGCCAAATGACTAATGGGGAAAATTACAGAAATCCACTCTGTTGGCCTAACATGGTTGAAATAGTATAAAAGAGGGTTTATGTGGTAAAGTTTGACCCATAACATCGTAAAAATGTGGACAAATATTAAGGGGAATTCCATCCGCCACTGCGAATCTTGCAGATAGCTGATCGGCTAGCCGTTCTGCCACGCACGGCGGGAGTTGCTTGTACTTTGCATATGTAATGTGCAAATGAACATTTCAAAATGCAACCGTCAGCGATATTGATCAATGCATTGATCGTTTTCTAATTTGGAAAGTATATCAATTAGTAGGCGGTTTCCTGGCCAAATTTTCATAATCCCATATAATATCATATTAGTATAAATATATTCTTTCACATTGTTGGTAATAAGAGCATACATTTCTTTTGTTTGTGTGTGGGGCGTTTCCCAATACTGTCATTCAGCTTTAATGAGCCATAACAATGAAACTTTAAAGGGGTAGTATAGTTTTGGTAAGGCTGGACTTTAGTTACCAAACCTGGACAGTAACATTATAAACTAATGGTTATAACTCCACCATGCTCGAAATGTATACAACATTACAAACGACTAAGTAAAAAGCCTGTTATCATTCAAAAAGAGCCATTAAAACACAAGAGGGCGCTTTCTTAAAAGGCATTGTTTTCAACCATTTTTCATACAAAATTATGTATGTGATGTTTTATTGAAATAATGATTAAATAGAGAGATCATCAACAACTATTTAAAAAACGCTTTTGAAAATTTTTGAAAAAGTGCAAGCATTTTTTTAATTTTTTGAAAAAATCATCTAATTATTTGGGCCCCAAATAATTATAAGATCAGATATATTTATTGATATTTCAGCCGTTTCTGGGTCGATTTTGACCAAATAAAGTTTATTCTGCCATTAAAATTGCATGTTCTCTCAAATTCGACACTCAGTTTTTCATTTCCTCACAAACAAATTGAGATGTGCAGCGCCCTCTCTACCAAAACTAAACTACCCCTTTAATAGTGAAATTTCAACATTCAATTGAATTAGTAATGGTATTTAAAATTTGCATCGATGAAGATTTAATTGGAAAAACATGTTTTTCACACCTATTTTTGGCTTCACATATAATTCTGCTTTCCTTCTTTAATTGGTGTAATTATCTTAACATTTAAAGGAAGCCATAGGAATAGAAGGCTGTTTTTGCTATTGTGAATCAAATGCACAAGATACAAATTTCCCCTTTTTTGTGTCATGGGGTACGAAGACATTCAAAAACACACACTCACACACACACACACACAAACATGCACATACACACACACAAACATGCACACACACACACACACGCACACACACACATACACACAACAAATATGTACAGATCACACTGAAGGGGAAAAAAATGATTGAAGGAGGCGAAAATCAGTTTAGGACCACTGGGCAAAAATCAATGGCAGGAAATTCATATATCCTATCCTATCCTATCCTATATTCATCACCATGATAGCATCAGCAATTTACACAAGGCACCCATTTCTATCAGGTACTTTTCCTGTACTGGCCCCCCAGGCACACATTTACCAGTCTGACATTTACATACAGACAGATATGTTTTTAAAAACATATTTTTAGTATTAGACAGGCTTGAATTTTTGCATCTACATACATTTGTGCTAGTACATCTTTACTCATAATGGCCCGGTCAGATATCAACGGATAGCGGAAACGAATGCCCAACGAATAGAAAATTTGCGAAATGAAATTATCCGGTGATGAAAGTCGTCTCCATTGCTTTATGTACAAAACATAGAACAACGTACATCACCGGACAAGGAACGGACAAGAAACGCATACGAACGGATGGAAAATTTAGCTCTCCGTTTGACGTCCATTTACGCAATCCGTTGATATGTGACCGGGCTATTAGTAAAGAAATGTTTCCAGTTTTTAGATAGGCCTATATATTTCCTATTTATTGGTTCATACAAAAATGGACAAAAATCAATGACTGGAAATTCATATATCCTATCCTATATCCATCACGGTGATATAGCATCAGCAATTTGCACAAGGCACAGGATCTATCAGCTACTTTTCCTGTACTGGCCCCCACGCACACATTTACATACAGACAGATTACAAAAAAAAACAATTTAGGAACAAGCTAGAATCTGTGCATTCACTTACATTTCTGCTACATCATAAATAATCCATCATAAGATTATTGATCTATCATAATAATGTGACTGCATAAACTATCTCTAATAATGATGTTGCATTGATTATTTGCATAATAAGGCACCCATATTTGTAATTTCCTTCAGTAATTATAGTTATAGCTGGAATACAAATCATGTATTTCTGTCATATTTCAGCTTTCAATAATTAACAAAATGTTATTCATGTATTTAATTGGAAAAGTTTTAGTTTTGAGATTTGCAGAACTCAAAATTAAGCACTGGCTACAGACAAAAACAAATGTAAATGTTCATATTTCTTCTTTAGTTCCAAAGATTTAGTCATTGGAAAATGCATTGTTATATCCGTTAAAGTGGTATGCTTTCAGCCAATGCAAAATAACTTTTCTTGAATACTACTGAAATCTGCATTATCTTAGA